>PVLC010011936.1:0-45699 GCA_004027655.1 Graphiurus murinus
AGTACTGGGGATTGAACTCAGGGGCATTCTACCTCCGAGCTACACCCCCAGCCCTATTTTTTATTCTTTATTTTGAAACCGAGTCTCACTAAGTTGCAGAGTGCCTCACTAGGTAGCTGAGGCTGGCCGAGAACCCGGATCCTCTGGTCTCAGCCTCCCGAATGCTGGGATTACAAGCGTGCGCCACCACGCCCGGCTTTGAACGTCTTTGTGTCTCTCCAATTCCTAGCTCTCCTTGTAGTCCTAGCTTCCAGCCTCTCCTGATATCCTTCTCCTCTGAGCTTCTATAGAATCATGAATCATAAACTCTCAGCCATATTCTTGAGCACAGATATCTTGTCTTTCAGCTCATATGTTTCTCAAGGGAAAATGCATCTGAATACCCAGTGGTTCCTTCATGGGACCTATCAGTTCTAGGCAGAGTGGGTGCATGGTTAAGGGCCTATGCCTAGGCTTGCATGGTTGCCTGTACTTTGGTAAGAGCCGGTGGGACAGGTTGGTGGCAGAGCCTAAGGTATGTTGGCAAAGACCCAGCTAGTAAGAAACAGAAGGAGCTGATGGCCAAGAGCCCAGCCCTTGTCTGGCCTATCAGCCTGCCCCTTTCACAACCATTGATGCTGTGCATCAACCAGACTTCATGCAGATGGGGAATTCCTGGTCGCTGGACAACATCTCTGAAGTGATCAAGTTGCAGGGCAAAAAGTTATCCCTGCAAGTTATTTGCATAAAAAGTGTGAACCAGAGGATCATTGTCAAGGAGGGAAAGGCAAGGAGCTCTATGAATCAGTTGGATTTGAACAGGACACACTGGGAAACTGAAACACTGAGCTAGTTAATAAGGGAGTTAGTGAGCCACTCGGTTCGTTTGCTTAAGGGAGGGTGGAAGACTATGACTGAAAATAAATAAAGGGGCTAACAACCAACAATTTCATCAAGCTTTCAGCTTTTTTGATCCAACAATTCCACTGTTGGAGGCTTATGCTAAGAAAATAATTGAATATTAGGGGAAGGGGTGACAGGAAAGAGGGATTGACAGCAGAAGTAAATGAGAGTTAACTGTCTCACAATGATTTTTCAATGCTGATATAAATTATAATATATCCTTTACAGTAATATTTTGAAGTCATTAAAATATGTTATTAATAAGGCCACATCGGTATTATTCATTGTGTTATGCTTATGAGAAAAATCAGAATGCAAACTCTTATTTGTTCTGTATGTCCAACACTGTGAAAAAATATGCTTTTTTGGAAAAGACAGGAAAGAAAGAAAATAGATGATTTGTAAAGATAGTAAGCTTGTGGGTGGCTTTTTATTTCCATAATCATGGTATTATGTTTTTGTATAATTTTAAAAAAACTTATGTTAATCAGAAACTTAAAAGAATAACACCTTAACAAAAGATGTATTTCATCAGCAGTCATTTCAGAGAAACTTAACATTGGACATGCTTCTTCTCATACCCTCATTTTCCAACATGAGTTCAGTGAAGATTTCCTTCACTGGTAACAAGTTGAAACTGTATACATGAGCCTGGTGTGATGGCACAGGCCTTTAATTCTAGTATTTGGGAGTGTGAGACAGGAGGATCACAGGTTTGAGGACAGCCTTAGCAAGTACTGAGACTCTCATCAATCTAGTGAGACCCTGTTTCAAAATAAAAAATAAAATAAAATAAAAGAGGGCTGGGGGGTAGCTCAGAGGTAGAATGTTCCTGAGTTCACTCACTAGTATCACAAAATAAGGTAGAAAGCCAGAAGGAAGAAAAAAAGGAAGGAAGGAAGGAAGGAAGGAAGGAAGGAAAGAAAGAAAGAAAGAAAGAAAGAAAGAAAGAAAGAAAGAAAGAAAGAAAGAAAGAAAGAAACTGTGTCCATGAAAGACAGAAATACTTTGTATGGATGGTTATATGGAAAAAGAATAGAGATACACACTTAGAAATGATTTCCCTTGAAAGAAGCACCTCTCGTGTATCAAGTGTCTGATGAAAAATTCTGTCTACACATGAAGAATGGAGAACACAGTGAATGTATGGACTTAAATGCCCTTCCAAATGCATGGGTGCTTCCAAGTCAAGGGGGACTGTGCTGAAGAGTCTATGTGGAAAAAAGTTCTGATCTCGTTTTCAAATGTTTCCCAGATACCACCTGCCTCTCCCAGGGCTCTGTGTCACTTGTTCTGTGAGTTCTTCCTGATAAACTGAGTTAGTCCCGTTAAGGATTTCCACACTTGAAAACCCAGGCATCTTTAAGCTCATACAAGATGAGCAATCTGTGTTCTTCATAAATACTGAAGTCAACCATGAGAATGAAATCATTGCAACAAAACCCCCAAACACTCCTTCCACATTCTTGATAATCTGGATGTCTATCATCAGGAGTCCTGTTTCTCTAGCTCTCAGAAAGAAATTCCAGGTGTTCTTGGAGGGCTCAATATCAGACTATCTGTTGCACCCACTTGTTTAAAAAAATACCAGCTGGGATTGCTAATAAAGGTATTATTATACCAATACTAATATTTTAAAAATGAACCTTAAGTTTTACATCATTTTTTAGCATTGTTATGGAGCACATAGGACAAAGTATCACAATTAAAAAAATAAATATGCACATCTATTGCTTAGATCTGCACAATTTTCACAGGCTTTTAAAGTAGTAGTGTTCACAATATTTAATAATTTTTTCCATTTTAAAATGCTGCAATAATTATAAAGAAAACTGAAAGTGGTAGTATGTTGCTTAAATTTGTTCAAATCTCTCTTTAACAGAGACCATACACTGATCTATAGTTGATGAAAAATAGATTCTTTAGCTTTTTTTTTTTTTTTTTGCGGTACTGGGGATTGAACTCAGGGGCATTCTACCTCCGAGCTATACCCCCAGCCCTATTTTTTATTCTTTATTTTGAAACAGGGCCTCACTAAGTTGCAAAGTGCCTCACTAAGTAGCTGAAGCTGGCCGAGAACCTGGATCCTCTGGTCTCAGCCTCCCAAATGCTGGGATTACAAGCTTGCGCCACCATGCCTGGCCAATTCTATAGCTTTATAATTATTTATACATGAAACTTCTCTCTTATAGTATTGCAAAAATTTTTATTTTCTTTCATGTTCATATATTTTACTAGAATATCACAATGCATATTTGACATAATTTTCTAGTTTAGAGAAAACATTTTCTCTAAAGGAATATAAACCTTTGAAAATGAAAAAGGCAAATTTTGAACTATTTGGTTGTAATATTTTGCTACTAGTATTAACAGCAAGCAGCAATTCATACCAAATGACAGAGGATAATGTGAATTCAAAATTAATTTTACTTTCTACCAAAGACCATATTCAATATTTCTTTAAGAATATTCTAATTTTGTTTATTTCTTATTGTGAATTTTATATTTCATCAATATTGAATCTAAGCCAGGGATGGTGGTGGTGAACACCTATAATCCCAGTATTTGAGAGGCTTGAGATAAGAGGATCATAGGTTCGAGACCAGCCTCAGGAACTTAGTGAGACCCTATTTCAAAATTAAAATAAATAAATAAGTAAAGGACTGAGGATGTAGCTCAAAGCCCTTGGATTCAATCCCCAGTATAAAAAAAAGTATTGAATTTAATTGGTGTGTGTATGTGTGTGTGTGTGTGTGTGTGTGTAGTACTGGGGATTGAACTTAGGGGTATTCTACCTTTGAACTAAACCCTCAGCCCTATTTTATTTTTTATTTAAAACAGGGTCTAAGTTGCTGATGGCATGGCTAAGTTGCTGAGGCCGGCCTGAAGCCTGAGATCCTCCTGTTTCAGCCTCCCAAGAACCAATCCTCCAAATATTAACTATAATCTTTGAATTGTCCCAGAATAGGTGATTTCAGTTAGCATAGCTGAGACTCATCTTCTGGTAACAAATGTACATTATGAACCCTCTATAGTATACAAAAAATACTTCTAAATTTTTAAATAAATTCCAGTTCATATACCTTTTTCCTTATCATTCACATCAAGGTCTTTGTGGGCTTGCCTTTGGCAATCTTTGAAATAAATGAGTACAAATTTTAAAAAACCTAATTAAAGCCTAGTCTTTTAAAATAAGAAGTGTAAGATCAATGGAATTAATTTTGACACCCTTGTATTCCTTTTTGTAAGTTCAATGACATACATAAGTGTTATTAGTTGTTTGATGTGACTTTTCCCCCCTGTAGTAATCTAGTTAAATTGGGTAATGCACATTTGTTTTGTTATTTCTTATTTGTCTTACATGTTTGGCTATTTCAATACCACATTTCAAATAATTTTACTAAATCCAGAAAATTTCCTGAGAAGATTGTTCCATTAGTGTTATGAAAAGCATTACTATGTTTGGTTAAATAATATTATTTTTAAAATTTTATACTAACATTCAAGTATTTGCTTTGTCTGTGGTGTATAGACCATTCCCAACTTATGAAAATTTGACTTCATGATTTTTTGGCTTTATATGGTATGAAAGTTATATGCATTCAGTACAAACCCTACTTGGAATTTTGAATTTTGATCTTTTCCCAGGCTAGTATATGAACCACAGAGGCCATGAGGGTAAGCAGAGGTACCATACCCTGTTTTGTATTGCTAGTCTATAACGTTTGATAGAGCTGAGTATGGTTAAGCAAGCCTGTAATCCCAATACTTGGGAAGCTGAGACAGGAGGATTGAAGGTTAAAGGACCTTGTTCAAAACAAACAAACAAAAAACAGGGCTGGGGTTCAGCTCAGAAGTAGAATGCCCCTGAGTTCAACCCCTAGTACAACAAAAATAAACAATGAACGAATGAATGAATGAATGAATAAATAAATAAATAAATAAATAAATAAATAAATGGTAGGTTAGATGTATGAAATAAATTTTCAACTTATAATATTTTCAGTTTGTGATGAATTTGTCAGGAAGTAAATCCATAAAATCAATTTGCTTGTTTTCATTATTTCTATTTTAAGGAATTAGGCAGACTACCTCTTTGTTTCTTTTCTTCAGACCTCTATCTTTCTTAAGAGCTGCCTGTGCTTTTTTTTCTTTTTTTTAAAGAGAAGGGTTATGTTGGCTTATGCTTTTCTATTTCTATTATCATTCAAACTTGTTCTAGTTTCAGTGATCTAAAAACATGCTATTGATAGGATGGCCTCTGGACACAGGTGGACATTTAAATTTACATTAATTGAAATTAAATAAGAGTAAAAGTTCTCAGTTCACTAGCTACATTTCACATACTCAATAGACTCATATATCTAGTGGTTACAGTTTTGACAGCAGAGATGTAGAACGTTTCCAGGTAGCAGAAAACTCTATTGGACCACACTAATCTAAAATATTAAAACAAATTATCATTATACTCAAGGTGTATAATATTTGAATATGTTTTCATTTAAAATGTAAATAAAAGTAAATGTAAAAAATTGCAAACTAAAGCCGGGCGTGGTGGCGCACGCTTGTAATCCCAGCATTCGGGAGGCTGAGACCAGAGGATCCGGGTTCGCGGCCAGACTCAGCTACCTAGTGAGGCACCCCGCAACTTAGTGAGACTCGGTTTCAAAATAAAGAATAAAAAATAGGGCTGGGGGTGTAGCTCGGAGGTAGAATGCCCCTGAGTTCAATCCCCAGTACCGCCAAAAAAAAAACCAAAAAATAAAAAAATAAAATAAAATAAAAATTGCAAACTAAATTTATTTTCTATATATATTTTCAAAACTGTTTCTTAAAACATTTAAAATATTAACATTATTCATTAAAATTAAAAGAAAATTATAGATAATAATTAGATTGATATCAACACTGTAAATAAAAATTATTTAAGTAAAGTCAATTTTAAATTTGTTTTGAAAATTTCATTAAATTTTAATTATTTCTTTTAAAAATGTAAAGTACTTAACACTACCAGTTCTTTTTCTTTTTTCCTGTTGTTTTTTGTTTGTTTGTTTCATTTTTGTGGTACTGAACCCAGGGGAATTCTACTGCAAGCTGAGGCTGGCCATAAGCCCTGGATCCTCCTGTCTCAGCCTCCCAAGTATGAGATTACAAGTGTGTGCCACCATGCCCAGCTACACTGCCAGTTTGTTTTTGTTTTTGTTTTTCCGTACTGAGGATTGAACCCAGGGGCATTCTACCTCCGAGCTACACCCCCAGCCCTATTTTTTATTCTTTATTTTGAAACAGGGTCTCACTAAGTTGCAGAAGGTCTCGCAAAGTAGCTGAGGCTGGCCTTGAACCCGGATCCTTCAGTCTCAGCTTCTCAAGTACTGGGATTGCAAGTGTGCGCCACCACACCTGGCTACACTGCCAGTTTTTAATGGACAGTTTTAGTTGAAAATATTATGAATCTGTATCTCACTTGTCATACAGATTATGTCTCAACCTACATATACACAAATTTAAGAGTAATATGAATTGTTTAATTTTGCAAAATTTCCCTCAGCTGCCATGTGGAACAGTTGGAAATTCATGCTAATTTATGACAACCTCCGGAGTCATGAATTAGAACATAAAGAGAAATAAGAAAATGGGCACTCAGGACTACTTTGTAATCAAGAATCTACTACATTTATGCTATCTAAGAGGAAGAATTTAACCAGTTACTTAATTGCTTTATTTCTGTCTCCTAAGTGCTTTAACTATTCAAATCCTTTCTGTTTTCCAGAGCATTATCCATCTCTAAAATATATAAGCAGCACAGCCCCCAAACACACAGAGCATCCAACAATTCACCAGACAAATGGTGTGGAGATCTGGGGACCCCAATGGTGTCTGTCATCAATACAAGTGTGTTGGGTTATACAGCTGGACTTGCCAGCTCTGAATGCCAGACTGAAAGACGAAAGTGCCTACATCTTCACATCTTTTTTTTTCCTGTTTCTGTGTTTTCGTGTTTGTGATTTGGGGGTGTTATCTTCAGAGGTAAAGCAAGTAGCCCAAAGCAAGAGACCTCTTGCCTGCATCTTACAGCCACAATCTTAAGAGTCACATGAGTGTGTTAAGTAACAGGGCTCAGAAAAGCCAGTTGAACAGGCTAAAGTATACACAATTGAAGAAGCACTTCCATGTGTGTTACACTGGATTTACCTCACAAAAAAAAAAAAAAAAAAAAAGCAAGCTAGAACGCATGCTTAGCCTTTGATCCCATTTTACAAAGGACAAACTGAGGTTTTAGCCAAGTTAAGTAAGTTCCTCATGATAACACAGCTGATAAGAGGCCAGGGCAAATTTCAAAACTCAGACTCTGAAGCCCAAGCTCTCTGTGGAATCACTCTGCTCTCCCACTCCATATAAACGGCTGCACTCTGGCTGGGAGGCTCCAGAGCACCAGAGCCGGGCATCTGTGGGGCACATTTTCTGGAAGAAGTTGATGCTGAAAGCTGCCTTATTTTATGGCGGGAGAAAGTAGCACTGAAGAAACTACTCCTGCATCTTTCCTGCCTTTGAATAATGTCTCCCTCTACCTAGAATGCCCTTCTTCCTGCCTGTCTGGAGAAAATGTACAATTCAAAAGATACCTGGTCACTTGTTTCCCCCCGCCGGGGGGCGGCGGTCAGTCACACCGTCCTCTGAGGCCACCAGAACCTTCTTCCAGCCTCAAGCTCCAGCACCCCAGTAGACTAGGATATTTGCCAACATGTCTACTTTCTCACCAGAAAGTGAGCTCCTGCAGGACAATGGATTCAAGTGTAACCCCTAAAATGTAGCAGGCTCATCATAAGTGCTGAGTGTTGAAAGAATGAACAGAAGGCCAAGGAAGATGACCTTCGGGGCCTGGTTTCCTGGGAGAGGACTTTGCTCTCAGCACCCACAGCCCCCTTTGAGCAATATCCTATCCATGGCATTGAGCCACTGTCTGGGGCCATTGCACCAACAGGAGCTTAGGGTGGGGCTGATGTGAAAACAAACAGGGAAGACAAAAACAAGTGGAGTGTTGAAACCTTGAAAATGTTCTAGTCCTGGGTAAGCCACGCCTGCTAAGTCAGGTGGGTTCTTAGTCCAGTGCTCTGAGAGGATGGATCGATCTTAGGTACTGGGCTCTTGGAGTGGAGCCAAGGAGCAAGAGGAAAACAAAGGAGATGTGAAATTGATTTCCTTGTTTAGCTTTTCTCTTTGTGTGTGTGTGTGTTTGTCTTTCCAGACTGAAGAAACTCTGACCTTCCTCTGCTTTAATTACCTAATTATTCTGACACCTTGGCTGTTGCGTCACCAGGACACTGTTTGTCAAGGACACTGCACTGGGGTGTTTCTAGGCTTAAGGAGAAGCAATTGTCAGGAGACAAGTCCTGACAGCCATGGAGAGGAAGAGAACCGGGGTAGGAGAAGGAGTGGGGGAGAATAGGGAAATGTTTGGTAAATATCTCGGGAAAAGTGGCAGAGAGATTATCAAAACTGGGTGTCCCTGTTGGGCCTTCCCAGATTGGGCTTCAGGGAAGATTGTGCCCAAGCAGGGAAGCCACTAGGTTACAGGTACAAAATACAAGAGCTCAGGTTGTCATTACAGGGACAGAGACATTTTCTTCACCCTGAACCTCCTTAGAAACAAAGCCAGACTTGCAATTTTTTCTCTCAAGCACAAAAATGCTCCAACCTCAGTACTTTTGAGATGAAAAGCGAATAATCAAAACAGTCATAAAGCCCTTTGCAAATCATGTTGCTCAAACAGTTAATAGTTGAGGGTTCTGAAAACAAACAAGAGCAAACAGAATATTTGTCAAAATTGTGAAATACAGTCCCAGCAAAGCACAGAAAACTCCCTAGTTCTTACCTCCCAGTATTGTGTGTGGAAAAACAACAACAAAAAGAGAGGTGTGACAGGGAAGAGAAGAGTTTGAAGGTCTTGAAACCTGAGGACGAAGCACTGTGGTTCAGTGGTATGGCCTGGGGTAGGACTCAGGAGACCTGGGTTTCAGGCCAACTCTATATTTAATATTTTGCATATGTGAGCCGAGATTTCTCATCTGTCGACCAGAAGGATGAATCTCTGTGGAAGTGGGGTAGGGCTATATAGCCAAAATGCTGGAAACCACAGTTAGGTTTGATGAATCTTTCTGCCACATAAAATTTACCTGGCTTGCAAACATTTTAAAGCATTGCTTTTTATTCAAAGATTAACATATTTGCTCAACAGATGTGTATTACCTACTGGCATGTACTATTTCAATCTGAAATTAAACATGGATATGTTACAGGACAATATTACTAACTTATATGATCTAAGGAAAATGAAGATTCCCCCAAATTATTTTTCATGTGCAGGGTAACTTCTGACTGTGCCTATCTACTCTCACCTCATAACCAAAGAATACCTATCCATCCTCCTTTACTCTGAGGCTCACTCCAATTGGCAGGTATGGGAGGGATCTTAGGTTCTCTTCCACAAGCTGCAGCTTAGGCTGTCATGGATGCCTGAAATTAAGCAATTCTTCATTGTTGACAACAGGCTGGATTTTCATACCTACCAGACAAAAGTAAGGCAACTAACTTCATGTGCACCTTTACCTGCCTATAGGTGTTAAGCATAGCAGTCTTTTACAAGTAACTTCACATGATCTACATACCTGCAAAGTCAAAATCATTGCCCCCCATTTGAAAACTAAGGAAGGCAAGCAGAGGCCCAGAGAGGCTTAGTAACTCATCCAGACTGTCATTGCTAATAAATGGGACAGACAAGATTTCATGCTGCCTTGATCTGGCTCCAAAGCCAATCCCTTTCTCACTCTGAAACCACCCTCCAGAGGGGATGGGAATGATGTTGCTTTTTCCCTTGATCACACCCCCCTCTTCTGTCTCAGAGCATGGCAGTATAATCTTAAACTCAGCTGCTAAAGATACACAGTACTAAGGAGAAAATGCAACTGACCCAATATACCGAAACAGAGAATGTGCAATGTCTTTGTTTGCAGGGAGGGAGCCCAGGGCCTAGGCTATCAAGTGAGAAATTGTGGAAACGGGCTGTAATGTTGACCAGGCCTTATCTCAAGGTCCAGCACTGCTGTGTACCTCTGGGACCCTGAAGTCTCTTGAACTCCCTGAGATTCACTTTCCTTCTCTAGACAATGGGAAGAAATGGTGAAATATTGCTACATGGAAAGGACTATTGTGGATCCTACATAAAATCATGTGTGTGAAAGATTTTTTTCAACTCTGAAGTGCTATATACAGATGCCTATGGCTCACTTAAGGTCTCCCAATATCCTGGGAGATCCCACTTGCAGGGATCCTGACTCCCAGTTAAATACTCTTCCCATTGCCTTGCAGTGCTAGAGACTCCTTGTTCTGCTGCAGGGAAGCTCCAGCCACTGCATTGCCATGCAGATGACTCACAATAGCCCACAAAGCAGTGGACAAGTACACACTTATAAACCCAGAAAACAGAGCATGCAGCCCATGGTCTACTGTTACCCTCAGATTTTCTTGGAAGGCCTATAGTGAGCTGAGCACTATACAGAGAGCAGCAAAGCCAAGGTCCCTGCCCTCTAGGAGCAAGTCCAGACAAAGGGAGTTTCCCAAAGGAAGTGACTCACTTAGGGAGGGTCTGTTTGATACACATGAAACATGGCTAAATCTGTTTTGATTACTATGATATCAAGCCTATAAAGAGTAGGAATATCTAGTTTCTCCCACCCCCACTCCACCTTGCCCTGCATACTCCTTACATTTTCTCCCTAAACTTTCTCCTTTGAACCAGCAAGGCTAGTGCATAGCAGAACACTTTGCAGGGCCATGCCAAGCACATTAATGTCTCTGGCTTCTCCAGGGTTCCCTTTTCATAGTTTCTGAAGCATAATTGTGCCATTTCCTCACTAATGCTGAGAGAAGAAATATGGAAAACATTTACTTTTTCATGGTGTGAGAGAAGGAACTGATGTCCAGAAAAGAGATCAGTCTGATTCAAAGTCAGCCTGTGAATCAGTATTAAAAATCACCCAAAACAAGGAATCCCTTGTTTACCCTCAGCCACCATGCCCTTCCAGCTTGATGTTCTGTGGGTTCTCTGGGAGCACAGTCCAGGTCTCATAGGCTGTCTTAGCCACTGGCACCTCTTAGCATTAGACATGCAAATAAAAGACATGTCTCACATATACCAGTGGCTGAGAAGCCAACTTACATCTCTCTGAGCTTCCCATTTTCCCATCTGTAAAATGCCATGGTTAAACTAGATGATCTCGGAATCACTTTCCATTTCTAACTAGTATGTTTAGGCAATCTGAGAACTTTTATTTGATAAATGGAAATAGTGGCAATCAGTTTAGGAAAAAGGTCAGGATCTCCAGGACTGATTGAGGACCAGCCAATCGAGATGTGGGGGTTAAAAGTGAGTGAGAGGTACAAGAGAAGAGCCTAGCCAACCTTCATGGAGCCCACAGTCTGGGGCAAAAATAGTGTCTCCACCAGAATGGAGACTAACAGTAGTAAAAAGAACCTTGAAGTCTGGGATCTGAGGGACTTAGGTTCCTGTGCAAAGTCCATCCTTGTTTTGCTAAGGCATCCTGGGAAAATTACTTCCCCTCTCTGGACCTTACATTATAATGGTTTTAAGTGACAATATTCATTTTTCCACAACATCATGAGAGGAAGACCTCTCCTCTTCCTTTCAGATGTGGAACAGGAAGGCCAACTCTCCTATTTCCTGGGATACTATCTTCATGTGGTTAATAGTGCTAATTTTTACATGACAGTCCTTTGGACAGGCTTTTAGCCCTTATGCTGCATATGCATAAACTTGTAAGAACCCGAATACATTTATAAACCCTGACCTCCTCTTTCTAGTTCTAAATATGTTCCTTTTCACTTGGTTTTCTTCTATTTTAACATATTTTTCTTTTCTTTTTTTTCATCTTAACGTAGACTCTGCCTGACTACCCCAGGAACCAGAGTCTTTCTAACTCTTAAAGCAACCGGTTCCATCTGGGTAGGTTCTTTTTTTTTTTTTTTTGCGGTACTGGGGATTGAACACAGGGGCATTCTACCTCTGAGCTACACCCCCAGCCCTATTTTTTATTCTTTATTTTGAAACCAGGTCTCACTAAGTTGCAGAGTGCCTCACTAGGTAGCTGAGGTTGGCCGCGAACCCGGATCCTCTGGTCTCAGCCTCCCGCATGCTGGGATTATAAGCGTGCGCCACCACGCCCGGCTCCTGGGTAGGTTCTGATTACTAGAAAGTTTTGTGAAGGAAAGCTGACAGCTTCCTTAATTAAAATGAGCCTCAGGGCTGAGGGCATAGTTAAGTGATAGAGCCCTTGCAAGGCTCTGAGTTCAATCCACAGTACAACAACAACAAACCCTCAATACTATTGGTGGTCAGTTCACCAGCTATTTTTCGATCTGTTTCTTGCAAAATGGCTGGGTTCTCCCCCAGGAGGATTAGCTTTCTCATAGGTTACAGATGCCCCTGTATTGCCTAGATATGTATTCCCACCTCCACTCTTAAATCATTGCCTTCAGACTTTAGGCCCATTTTTATCCCATAGTAACTTATTGCTTAGAAATGTTTAATTTTGAGGGTTTCTTTCCAATTCTGTCTTAATCAAAAGAGGTGTTTTTTGTTTTGTTTTATTTCATTTTATTTTGTTGTTTTTGTGGTACTATGGATTGAGCCCAGGAGCATTCTACTTCCAAAGTTACATCCCCAGCCCTATTTTTTACTTGGAAATAGAATCTCACTAAGTTGCTGACAGCCTCGCTAAATTGTTGGAGCTAGCTTTGAATCTACAATTGATCCTCTTATCTCAGCCTCCCAATCACTAGGGTTACAGGTGTGCGCCACCATGCCCAGGCTTTTTGTTTGTTTTTGTTTTGTTTTTTGGTGGTGGTGATACTGGGGATTGAACCCAGGGCATTCTGCCTCTGATATATATATGTCTCATCCCTATTTTATTTATTTTTCACTTTTGAAACAAGTTCTCACTAAATTGTGAGGGGACTCGCTAAGTTTCTGAGGCTGTATAAGAACCTGTGTTCTTCCTATCTCAGCTTCCCAAGTACTGGAATCACAGGTGTGTGCCACCAAGCCCCAAAGAGTATTACCTAGTAGTTAATTCTATGAGCTAACTTCAAACAACTGATGAGATTTAAGTCTTAGCTTGATCTGAGTCTTGGTTTGGACACACTCAGTGATGCAAACTTAGTCAAGTTACTTGCCCTCTCTGAGTCTGTTTCTTGGTCTGTAAAAATCAATAATGCTTACCTTATGGTTCATTTAAAGAATTAAGTTAAATAGTGCAAGTGAGGTGGTTTATCCTGGTAGAAGTAGTGTTAAGTAGTTATAAGGCTTATTTTCCTTACAGTTCATCTTTATGTGAGTCCAAATCCATCTCCTTGTAGCAATGACCATCTTATTGGTCCTGGTTCTATCCTTTGGGACCACGAAAAATAGGCCTAAATCCCACTTCCACATGGCAAACCTTCAAATATTTCCATGTGACCACAACTCTCTTACATGGCAGCAGGCCTTGCCAGAGAAACTGAGGTGGGAAAAGTATATCCAGGGCTTCACCACAATTTGGAAGGAGAACCAAGAAATTCTGACTTCTGCCCTGGAGTGACCACTCTAACATCTGCCTCCAAGAATGGAGGGGTGAGCCAGGGCTGCTGGAAAACTCCTTTCTGGCCACACATGACTATGAAGTGTTGAAACATGCCACTTTGATGTGGCATTAGCTCATGATATTGCTTTATTTCCTCAATTTAGAAGAAAAGCACAGCTGCTAGAATTTTAATATAATAGTAAGTACAGTGGTGCAGCAAAGGTTTTCAGGAATTTTTTCCACAAAAGCATTACACCCAATTGTGTAATTGCTTAAAAATTTTCATGCAAATCTATTTGTTTTATTATGTAAGGATCTTCTTTTAAATTGTTTTCTAATCTTTTAACTCCTGTACTGTTGAGTTCCTAGATAACCAATTTGCCCTGTCTAGTTGAAACAGTTTCTGAAACAAGACAGGGGTTAAATAAATAAACTAGCTGGGCATGGTGGCATACACCTGTAATCTCAGTACTTAGAAGGTTGAGACAGGAGAATTGCAGATTAGAAGCCAGCCTCAGAAATTTAGTGAGGCCCTCAGCAGCTTTCTGAGACCCTATTCCAAAATAAAATATAAATTTGGTTTAGGAGTATAGTTCAGAGGTAGAATACCCCTGGTTTGAATCCCCAGTACTAAAAAAATAAATAAAAAATAACTAAACAAACAAAAACATAGACTGAATTGTTCTACTTTTTTTTTTTTTTTTTTTTTTTTTTTTTTGCGGTACTGGGGATTGAACTCAGGGGCATTCTACCTCCGAGCTATACCCCCAGCCCTATTTTTTATTCTTTATTTTGAAACCGAGTCTCACTAAGTTGCGGAGTGCCTCACAAGGTAGCTGAGGCTGGCCTCGAACCCGGATCCTCCGGTCTCAGCCTCCCGAATGCTGGGATTACAAGCGTGCGCCACCACGCCCGGCTTTGTTCTACTTATTGAATGGAGATTTAAAAAAATCTATTTGCTATCTTTCTACCTGCTTTGATGCGAGCATTATTTGATCCCTTGTTTTGAAATAAAACCACCAAATAAATGGAAAATATTCTCCTTCTTCAACTGGTCCCATAACTTTGTTTCATGGGTAAGTTTCCTATTTCTGAATGGTTTTCAAGCATGGCCAGTTAGTGGGTATCAGTGGCTTACCAGGGAAGCTATAACAGGGATGCTTTCACTGGGCGAAAGGATAGTCTAGAAATCCCTCAAATATGAGGTTCTATTTCTCTAATCCATGTCTAGCCTATTGTGGAGGCAATGACTGTTGGAAGGGGAAGGATGCTGGAAAAGGCTTGCTGTGTGGAAGATAATTTTATAAAAAGGTTTATCTGATCACACAAATGGTTTTTAATATGCTATTTCCTATGTAATACTGGACATTTTTCTATCCCGTGGTAGATAGTCTGATGAAGGATAGGACCATCAAGACCCATCAGTCTTTTTTGTTGTTGTTGTTCCTACCAATCTTGATATCCAATTAATTGATTATTATGCTGAATAGATCTGGAAATTGATTTTATTAATCATATTTATCTACCTGCAGAACTTCCTATGTGTTATTTGTCCAATAAGTTCTAAGAATGCTCAGAAATAGACACTCTCAGTTTTCTGAACCTTCAGCAGGACCCAGAGTAGTGAGAGTGCTGGATCATTTGTCTCTAGTAGCAAGTAGCCTTGTCTATTTACCCCAAGAAAATAAAGATGGAAGGGGTAGGGAGGCACTGAGCTTCACTGTAAATTTTAGGTCTTTCCAAATGCAAGGTATTGTTGCAACATTGTAGAGACAATTGATACCAGCCATTTTGTGTTTTCTTTGAGTTTGTTTATAAAGTTACATTGTGTGTAGACTTGCCTCTTCCATGTGAAACCGGAGTCTAACTCCATTTCCCCATCTGGAGAGGAATAGCTATAACTTAGAAGACTTAGTTAAAATCTCAAGTTCTCCTTCACATAAGATGGTCAAAAGGTTCTGACGAACTTATATTCCCCATTGTCCCAAAATAGGTCCTACCTCAGATCCTATTCATTCAGCTCAGATACAGTTTCCTCTGATCAGCCTCCTCTGACTCTTCACATTCCATCAGTCAAGCCAGGAATAATCTTTCCATTCTCTGAATCCCTACAGCTCTCCTCTGTCCTATTTATTTATTTATTTACAACATCGAGCAACTTTTGAATCCTAATCAGTCATATGATAATAGCTCTACATTAATAGAATGTTAAATATGGAGGAGGGATGCCTATATGTTTTTTCAATATCCCTTAAAATGCTCCTGGCAAGACTTGGATTACATATGAAAGTCACCTGCTAAATGAAAGACAAATTAGCTCAGCACTTCTCTTTGCTCTGCCCACAAAGCACTTATATCTGATTAACTTGCAACTTTGAGTTCCTTAGGAAATATTTTTGGGGGCATTTTCTGGGGAGTTTTTAAAACCTTCTGAAAATTCATGGCAGGTTATTTTTTAATTTTAATAACAAAATCTAGGAAAAAGCAAAAACATGTGGGAAGCATTAAACTTTACTGCTAAGCAGAAAAGTACAAATGAAAACAAATCTGAAACACTTATATACTAAAGTAGAAAAAGGAAACTTTAAGCAAACTGTGAATGCTTGGAAGACTTATGGTTGGTTAGCAGCATTTTGAATTAACACATTTATTTATTTATATGTATTTATTTATGCATGCTACTGGAGATTGAACCCAGGAGCATTCTTACCTCTGAGCTACACCCCTAGCCCCATTTTATTGTATATTTTGAAACAGTTTCTCCAGGTTGATGAGAATCTCACTACTTACTGAGACTGTCCTTGAACTTGTGATTCTCCTACCTCAGCTTCCCACGTACTGGGATTGTAGGTGTGTGCCAGCACACCTGGCCACACACACACACACACACACACACACACACACACACACACACATAGTATACAAGAGTCATAAAGATGCCTGGGCATATTATTCAAAGGAATTCCAGAATTCATTCAAAGTTTATAATTTGACAACAACAAAAATCAAAATGCACAAAAATGTTCATGGCACTATAATTACAAAAAAGCAAGCAAACAAAAAAAAATCAAAGACAACTTAAAGGTCTCCAAGTAGGGGAGTGGTTTCATTAACTGTAAGATATCTTCAAAGATTATATTATCTGGTCATTATAATGCAAACTTTAAAAGGAAAATGCCAATTATGTAATGTTAAGTGAAAAAAAAATCCAGCCATAAAATGAAATATGCATTATGCATGCATGGTGAAAAGACAAGAAATAGATAAGAATGTGCAAAAATACAAATAGTTGGATATGATGTAGCATTCTGGCTTGTTTTCTGTTTTAAAACCATTACATCATCTTTTCAATGACGAACTACATTTTAAGTAATTGAAAACAAAGTCTCATTAGCCTTGTCCTTGTCTAAATTCCCAGAGAACACATTATTCATATTCATTCCCATCTCTGCTGCTTGTCTTTGAGTTGGACCTACTCCATCCTCTTCCCCCACTTTTCACTTCCCTGACTAGGCTGGATAAAGACCCCTATCCAATGAGGAAGCAAAAGGCACCAGGTTTAGCAGAAGCTGCACAGCCAAACTGGCAACCATAGAAGGACAGTGTCTTACACCTGGCCCCCAACACTGCAAAGGCAGACAGACCCGATTTTTCAATGACCACAAGTGGCCTCGGTTGAGCAAGCCTTACCAATGAGGCACAGTGTTCCCGTCCTCAGAAATAGACCCCGGCAGAGCTTCCAGGGGCCCATAAAAGTCTGCACTCTCGGAAGAATGTGACAACTCTGGCAACAAATACCGATTCGTCATTCTCTATATTAAGAGAATGTTCAGTTGCATCAGGCATTTGAGCTGGGCCAACACTTGGTAAAATTTTGAGGCTGGCAGAGTGAATTTCTATCTAGCTCAAGCTTCCTTCCTCTCCCTCCAGATCACCAACAAAAGCACCTCATGTGACAGTTTACAAAGTCCTTCGCACCAGATTTCTTGTCTGAGTCCTTTATCAACCCAGTGAAGCCCATATTATTATTAACTTGACTTTTCCGAAGAGGGCACTGAGGCTCAGAGAAGAGGAATGACTAAGGCCACCCAGCAAGTCAATGACAGAATGAGAACAGAAGCCCATCCTGACTTATGGCCAAGGCTCCTCCAGCTCACCATGTGTACTGACTGTCTTCCAGTCCCAGGGAGAGCTGAAGCAGGCTGCCCACTCTCAGTAGTACCCAGAGCACTGCTCATCACAGTGCTACCTATGTTTTAAAAGGCAGCCAGAAGCCAGAAGTGGTGGCTCATGCCTGTAACCCTAGTTCTTGGAAAGCTGAAATAGGAGGATCACAGGTTCAAGAAGAGCCTAGCAACTTATTGGCAACATAGCAACACCTGCTTTCAAAATAAACAAAAGGGCTGGGGGTATAGCTCAGAGGTAAAATTCTCCTGGGGTCAACCTCTAGTATAATAAGTAAGTGAATGAATGATTGAATGAGGAAGACAGATGGAAAAGATGGTATGTAGCCTGTACGGAGGGAAGTCAAGTGAGAGTCCTAAGAAAGTGCTAAACTAGCCTGACCTAGTGGTTCTGAGGAACCCTAGAAGAAGAGCATTTAAAATGCAGAGGGAGCTAAGCTCCCCACCTTGAGGAGATAGATGTTTTTAACTGTGAAGTATGTGAGTATGGAATGGTCCTGACCTAAAGAAGGTATCCTGGCTGCTGTGGCAAAATAAAAGAAAGGAGCTGTTGCTTCTTAGGATTTTCATCTCCCCTCTCCTCCACTCCATTGCTTTGGAACTTGAAGCCCTTGAGCAAGTGCTCTTTTGGTGCAAACCAGGGCACCACAGAAGCCCTGTGCTTGAGTGGGAGTGGGACCAATGGGGATAAGTGGGTCTCAGCTGTTCACTGCCCACCCTCTTCCTCTCAAACCTTCAGGGCTGGTGGATTGCAAATGTTCTTCCTAAAGCAAGTAATGTATCTGAGGATCTATTTGGTCAGGCAAGGTTTTTTGTTGCCTGACGCCTCCATTCTGGCTCTTCCTCCAAGCCTTCCCCTGTTTATACAGATGGAGTCTAGCCTCCAGCCCTTCCCTCCTGTCACTGGCATGCTGAACAGAGAACCCAGAATCTTAGAGGAATAGGAACTCACAGGACAAAAAGGAAGTGCTAATGTTTGCAAACGACAACAAACAAAATTGCAGATTTCCCAAGAAGCTGAAGGTAGTAGAAATGACAAATCAAGAATTTATGTACACATTAAAAAAAAAAATGAATAATATTAGCAATATAAAGTGACAACAGGAAACCACAAGAAGAATCAAGTAAAAACGTTAAGTGTGAAAAATATAATAGTTGAGATTATGATGGTGCCTAGTAAAACAGATTCAACTGAGGAATGAATCCGTGAACTGGGAGATCAACTTGAGGCATTTTCCTTAGCAAAAAAAATTGTTTTAAAAATAGAAAATATAGAAGTCAATACAGCAAAGCCAAAAGCATTCCTAGAAAGAAAAAAACTTTTAAATGGAGAAGAGGAAATGTTTGAGAGAATAATGAAGATAACTCCCCCAGAATTAACAAAAGATAAAATGCCTCAGATTGAACGATCCCATAGAGAGGAGAAGAAGAAAGATAAGCAAAAACATACACCTGGACATAAACTATGCTGAGTGTTAAGAATATTGAAGATAAGGAAAAATTGTAAGCCCTTTCAGAGAGAAATAGAGATAGAGAGAAGGTGTGTGAGAGAGAGAGATATCAACTACAGGAGTATCAGAAAATTTCAAGTTCCTAGGGAAAAGAAACCTAAAGGACAAAGAAGACCTATAATGGAAAATTAGAGTATTTTATTGGGATATCAAAGATTTTTACAGTGTTCTCCATCCTTCTTCAATGTTTTATGCTTTCATTTGGAACTGTGAGTGGTCTCCACTTCGAGGTTTGGCCCTCCTCAGGTTTAAACTGAATGTCTGGGCCGTGCACAAGACCACTCCACCTTGGTGGGACTTGAACTCCAGCTCTGGCTGCTAACCACTCAGTTCAGCTCTTGAGTCTCTCAGCCACTGTTCCCCTGCAACTCCTTAGAAGAGTTGCTCTCTACACGGAAATCTAACTTAGGAGTCAGTCAATGGCTGAGAGCAGAGCTTAAGGAAGATTTCTGAGTCTGTCACTGTGCTCCACTTCTCTGCAGGCCTTTGCTGCCTAGCTACCCTGAACTTCACCCTGCTTCTTGGCCCAGTAAGGCTGCTTCTTTCTTATTGGGTTCTATTCCCTTCACTGCACTTTAGAAAATGTAAGAAAGGAAAAAAACAAAAAAAACGGATTGGAAGTTCACCGTGTGAGCTTCTCATGACTCAAGGACAGTAATGCCTGATCTGGCTTCTTTCCATCCTTCCAAATTATTGTTTCATGACCAATTTTAATAGTTGGTTTCAGTGAGAGGGTTAGTCATGGCTGGGACTAGAAGTTTGTAAAACCACCAAGAAAAATAGCTTGATATTATCTTGTCAATGGAGCGTTGATGGACTCTAGAAATTCTACTCACGTGACCACACTTTGGAGAAATCTCTGCATATGTATACTACCAGAAAATGTGGATGAGATTGTTCCTATCACTGCTGTACACACCAACAAACTTTAAAAATATCCCATCAATAGGAGAGTTGATGAATAAACTATCTATATTGGCACATAGAACAACAGTAAAAATGAAATAAACTTTAACAAACAATAATATAGATGTTTCTTCATAATATAATCTATATGAAAGAGTAAAAATATGTAAGCTAATTGCACATTAAGGTCCTTTTGTGTTGTTAAGTACAACATAATAAAATACACTTTTAAAGGAATACATACAAATGGGATAAAACTGCAAAAAAGGAAAACAAGAGAATGATGAATACAAAATTTAAAACAGTGGTTGCTTTGGGTAGGGGTGACAGAGGTGGAGTAGATGAAGACCACATAGGAAGCTGTGGTCAAAGTCCTAGTTTTCACACTGAAAAGTGGTTCATGAATGCTTATTATACCAAATTAACAAAACTAATAAATAGAACAGGGCTACACACCAACCAAGGATTAGAAGATTAGAATTAATCCAGTCATAAGTCCATAATATGTGTGTGTGTGTGTGTGTGTGTGTGTGTGTGTGTGTGTGTGTGTGTGTATTTCAAACTAGATACTTCAGGCACTGAGGTTGAGGTCCTGGAGGGGGAGATTTCTCTGAGTAGTGGAACTAGTCCATTTCAGTGGCCATTTGCTCCCATACCCCCAGAGGCCTGCCTAGTTCCTTAAATATGGGTGCCAAACCTGTTGTAAAGATCATGGGCAAACTCCCTAAATTTCCATGCCCAAACACCTTAATATTGGTCAGAGTCAGGCATCTGCTTCTCCTGCAGCAGTATTATCTCAACTCTTCTCCTTACCTCAAGCCTCACTCTTCTTTACAGTTCTCCTCCACACTGTCTCCAGAGTATTACTGCTAAAATGCAAAGCAGACAAGAGTACTTTTCCATAATTACTACCAGAATTAAGCCTGTTCAGGTCATTATAAGGTCTCTGATCTGTCTCCAGTCATAGCTCTATACTACTCACCGATCCCTGAACATATCCTGTACATTCATACCACCATGCTTTTGTTCACGTTGTTACACTTATCTGGAATGCTCTCATTCTTACTTATTGACATTCTACTCACTTCCAAATCCCTATTCACTTATTGCCCATTTCTATGAAATCCCAGGGAGAGCATTTGGCTATCTAGATGCTCATGAATAACTGCGGCTTCAACATAGACAAACTGGAGACGTGTAGAGCTAAGACAAAGACAGGACCTGAAAATTACCTCCAGGCTGCAAATTCAGACCGGATTCTGAAGACCCCCCACATGTATCAGTAGGGTCAAACTTCAACCCCAGAGGTAGCTGCTAGGCAGCAAGTATGTGGAAAGAGATGGGGTTTTGGAATTGGAGCCAAATTCTAGATCCACCTTTTGAAGTGCATCAAACCTATGGGAATTTAGATATTAGCACTCTGAAAAAGAAAGAACAATTTAAATTGTGCATATGATTCTGCCCACTGTTTCATTAAGTTGATAGATGTAGTCCAGTGAGCATTAGATGGCACACCAGATCCTGCTGCTCACATGAATCCACATACGCTGCCTTTCACTGTCAAGTTAAAGGATTTCCAAGGTAATTTTGACTATGAACAATGTTTTCTTTACTTACTGACTTTAAAATCTTAACCCCTGGGTGAGATGCTACTCCACTATATCAGCTACCATGAATTTGAGGAAGTTACTAGTCACTTAATCTCCCTTGATTTCCTTTTTTTTTTTTTTTTTTTTTTTGTAGTTCTGGGGATTGAACTTAGAGATATTCTAACTCTAAGATACACTCTCAGCCCTATTTTATTTTTTTATTTTGAAACAGGGTCTCCCTAAGTTGCTGAGGCTGGTTGTGAATCTGCAACCCTTCTGTCTCAGCCTCCCAAGTACTGGGATTACAGGCATGTGCCACCGTGCCTGGTGATTTCCTCATTCTTTTTTTTTTTTTTTTTTTGCAGTACTGGGGATTGAACTCAGGGGCATTATACCTCCAAGTTATACCCCCAGCTTTTTATTCTTTATTTGGAAACAGGGTCTCATTAAGTTGCGGAGTGCCTCACTAGGTAGCTGAGGCTGTCCACGAACCCAGATCCTCCCGAATGCTGGGATTACAAGCATACGCCACCACACCCGGCTCTATTTCCTCATTCTTAAAATACATTTAAGAGCATGGAAGGCTATATTTTCCAAAGATGGCCACAACATCTCCCATTGTCTTACTTCATTTTCTATTGCTATAACAGAATGCTGCAGATTGGATTTTATAAAGAAGAGAAGATTGCAAAAGTGAGTTCAGCTCACTTTATATAGCAAATTGCTCTTGAGAGAACTAACTTGCTTCTGTGATAATGGTGCTAATCCATTCATAAGGGCTCTATCCTCATGACCTAATCATCTTTTGGAGGCCTCACCTCTTAAAGCCAATCCATTGGCAATTCAATTCCCAACACATGAATTTTTAGGGGGACACATTTAAACCATAGCTTCATAAGCTCTCTTTCCATCCAAGAGTAGGATTTATATCCCTTCCCCATGAATATAGATATAGTTGTAACTTGCTTATAACTAATATAGTACAGGAAAATGAATATGATGTGACATTAGAGCTAGATCTCAAAACGTTAAAAAGCATTTCAACTTGTTTGTTTGTTTGGGTGACTGATACTGTGGGTAAGGAATAGGATTCCCCCAAGGCCACCATGCTGTGAGGAAGCCCAAGTAAGAGAGAGAGGTCACACAATGGTGCTACAGTCTGAGCAGACAGACACAGTATGAACTTCCAGATATGTGACTGAAGATGCTTCCAGATGACCCTATCAATAGCTGTTGAGCCTCCAATATTTGTATCTTCCAACTGAGGTCCCAAACACCATGAAGGAGAGATAAGCCGTCCCTTTGATGATCTTTTTAAATTCCCAATCCACAGCTCATGATAAAATTTTTTTTTTAAATTTTATTACTATTATTGGTGTATTGTAATAGTACATCTTTGTTAGGTACAAGCTGGTAAAAGCATAAATGCACACATCTCTCATTTAATCCTTCCTTAATTCCTGCCCCATTCCCTCCTCCTTTCTCCTTCTCAAGTTCAGTTTAGTGATTAACTTTGATATGTTTGTGAAAGTACATCATGTGCATTAGGGTATACCCCCCCCCAATCACCTTCAGTCAAAGCCACAATAGAAACTGAATTAAGGGCTTTCTGGGGACGGAAGAGAAAATGGTGACTGGTACCAGCATTATGCCTAATACTTGGTCTAGTAGCCATAGATCAGCCACTTTATTTTTCTGGTCCTAAAGTTCATCTTTGAAAATACCTGTCTAAGTAACTCAAAAGTTGATTATAAGAATCAAGTAGGATGATGAATTGTGAAAGTGCTTTGGAAACTATACTGCTGTATACAAATCAAAGGGGTTGTTATATTTATATTATTTCTGTCCACCAAGGGCTCAGGTAAGGAAACACTCTAATAATCCTTTAGCAGCAGTTAGCATCTGAAATCCTAAGACCAAAAGACCTTGATCTGAAGCCCCATATTTATTCCCTGTTCAAGATAATTAATCTCAACCATTCATTTAAGTTGCTGAGGCTGGCCTCAAATCTGTGGTCCTCCTGTCTCAGCCTCCAAAGTGCTGGTATTACAGTCACACGCTTTCATACCCAGCACCACCATTCACTTACTAAGACTTTATGAAGCACCTACTCTAAGCATAAAACTGTTGAATGTTGTGTGCTTTCTGAAAATAGTCAGGATAATCAATCCAGTCTTCCAAGAAAATCCTCTTGTATGTAGAAGGACAAGAAATGGATATAATACTAGCAGAATGGAGGCTTTCTGCAGGGGCATGCTTCTGGAGCTACCTAACTGAAAGACAACTAATGTGGGTTGGAACCCTACAATGTGCCAGATACTGTGCAGTCCTCAGATTGACTCTGTAAGATGACTTATGTTAGCCACCTTTACAAGTAAGGAAATATGTACTAGAGAAATTAAGTGTATTGCTCAAGGCCATAGCAGTAGTAAGTTAACATCCAAATCCATGTCTGGAGATACTCTATCAACTCCTAAATGAAATGTCCTGCCTCAAAGAACTATTTTTCCACCCAGATTTAAAAAAATTGCTTTTGAGGTAATACCATAGCATTCCTGTTCAATGAATTTTATTCTGAATTTTCATATTAAAATAATTAATAATAATGTCCGATTGAAATTTCAGTGTTTACAATGTATGCTCACATCTTTTCCTTCCTTGATCCTCCAACAGTCCTCAGTCCTGAGGAGGAGGAGGTCATCTGGCTATATACAAACTCTTTCAGATAATAAGTGGGCATAGGATTACACTTGGATTTGCTGCCACATTGTAAAAGAAAGTGTTTCCTTGATGGAATGTATTTTGTCTCATACCAAGAATCACATGACTTTAAACATCACTGAAAATTTTATAAAGACATTATGTTCAGAATATCTTTAAATATTAGATTCATCCTATTATTAACCTTCTCTCAGGACATAATATCTACTTTTGTGAAAATCTATAGCTAGAAATCCATTTCCAAAATATCTTCTGGATGATTTCAATTGCTTTTTGACTTCCTGTTATCTCAGGTGTGATGGTTCTGGCTTTTCCCTTTTTCCTTTTAGCATGACTGGCAGAAAGCTTTTACCAGGCTTAGGAGAAGGGGCTGCTCTGCCATTTCTTGGTTGTATAGCTGTTCTTGTGGTGTAGGTACTATCTCCAATCCATACTACTGATTGTAAAACTATTTTTAAGGCAGAAACCATTTTAACTCACTGTAGTCCCTTTTGAAAAGATTAGTTTAGTGAAAACTGTATAATGTAATCCATAGATCCACTCACAGGGGCCAATGTTAATTGATGAATGTCAAAATACAATGAAAGCCTAAGAAACAATAGTGTGAGTTGCCACACTCTTTAATTCCTGTTTGTTATGGTTAGATATAGCATGTCCCCTGAAAGAGGTCATGTTTTGATGTTGGATAAATCTATTGTAATGGGTTTATTGGGTGTGGCTGGAGGAGTGGGATGACTGGGGGTGTGGCCTTGGGAACTGTGCTTATTTATGTCCTTGAATCCCTTCACTTGCACTCTTGCTTCTGGCTTCTGTTATGTGAGAACAGACCCTCTGCTCTTTCTCTACATCCCTAACATTCCCTGAGCTCCACCAATATAACCTGGTCTGACCTGAACTGGACCCCTGAAATCTCCAGAACTATGAGCACAAAAATCTCCTTCCTCTGGGTTTTTGTCATCAGGTTTTAGATTATAGCAGTGAGAATGCTGGCTGAAACATTGCTCTTCCTTCAAGATGTTTCAATTATATTGTATACATTGTCTGATGTACATATACACACCAGTATGGGCAACAGCACTTATCTGCTATTAAGCACTGGTGATGTCTTCTTTCTTTTAGATTTTAAACATAAATAGAACTTCTTAGTGGATATGAATATATACATGTGAAAAAAAGTGCATTTGAAACACCACACACACACACACTATATACATATATATATATATATATATATATATATATATATATATATATAATCCAGAAATCTGAAAAAGATCTATGGCTTGTACCAATGTTGATTTCCTTGTTTTGATATTGGATTATAGTTATGTAAGATGTTACCACTGGGGAAAACTAGGTGAAGGGTACAATGAAATCTCTCTTCATTTTGCTTTTGCAATTTCTTGTGAATGTTTAATTATTTCAAAAATTATATAAGGCCAGCCACATCAACTTAGCAAGGTACTCAGCAACTTAGTGAGACCTTGTTCCAAAAAAAAAAAAAAAAAATAACATAGGCTGAGGTGTAGCTCAGAGATAGAGCACCACTGGGTTCAATCTCCAATACTATAAACAATAAACAATAAACAACAATAACAACTCTTTCTCTCTCCCTCTCTCCATATATATGAGGAGAGAGAGAGAGAGAGAGAGAGAGAGAGAGAGAGAGAGAGAGAGAGAGAGAGAGAATATATGAGTGCTTGCTGCATGCACCTCCAGGAGACCAATATCCTTTCTCACTCTGAGACCTGAGGAAAGTCAGTGGTTTTCTTTCTTTAGACTCATTTCCCTTACCTGTAAAATGGACAGTTGGGTCCAAAGCCTCACTCAGCTCTAAAATTAAAGGGCTGCATATACATAATTTTGGGTATGGAGGTGTTAATCTCTTCCAGGTTATAGTATTGAATGTGTTTAGCTGTTTGATATGCAGTCCTCCTTCCTGGAAAATGGACTTGAAGCTGTTCATCTCTTCTCACAGGAGCCTTTAAGAAAGAGGTCTTAACACTAAACAAAACCCAGAATGTTTAAGAATTTTTTTATCAAACATATAGAATGAAGTGTCATAGAAACTGAATAAAAGGAAAAGGTAACATTACCTGCTGAAGATGATGATCTCTGTGCTGGACTTTTGAAGTACATTTAGAGGGCATGTTAGCTACTTCTTGCTTTCGTGACCTGTTCAGGCTGCCCAAAATGCTAGGTGCAGAGGAAACCATCTTTTTATTTGTTATACTTTTATTTTTATTTTTGGTAAACACTGTTTAGCAGCCAATTTGGAAAAGATGTAAGGGTGTTGTAGTTAGACTCAAAGCCTGCAGAAATTCATAAATGTTACCCTGACATTGAAGGGAGAAAATTAACTTCCCACAATGCATAGCAATTAAAAGCTCATCCTGGAGAGAGGCACAGGGTGAGGTTATATGCTTTTCCACAACTATAGATAATCCTCTAACCCTGATAACTATTCAATTGTGAACACAGGTTTACATGGGATGTAGGAACCATGAAGAACAGTTCTCATAGAGACTATCAGAAGAGCCCATGTCTTAGAGTGTTCTTAACTTTGTGCCTCCCCTTGACCCTCTTTGTTTCTTTGTTCAGATTAACCACAGAAACAAACTACATGTTAATGTTTACTACAGCAATGTTTAAATTTTGAAAATCTGGAAATAATTTAAATATCTATCAATAGAGGATTAGTTAAATTATGCCAGTGATTTTCAAGCTTGGATAATGAATCAGTAGAATTAGGGGAAATGATATAAAGATGACATCTTTCATTCTGTGTAATAAACATTAGCAAATGATTATAACCCATAATACTATTATCTCATCCCAAATAAAAGGAATAGCATCAGAATAAAGGCAGTGCTGCCAGAGAAAGGACCACTGGAAACCTAGGTCAACAAACTGGGGGATGGGTTCTTTAGAGGGTGAAATCTGAATAAGGCGTGCAGATTAGCATTAATATTGTATTAATGTTAATTTCCTGACTTTGCTAATTATACTATGGTTATGTTAAGAGAATACTCTTGTTTTCAGGAAATACACACTTAAGTATTTAGTAGTAAAGGGCCATTATGTCTATAGTATACTCACAAACTGTTCAGGAAAAAAAAAAAAGCTGTATTTGCAACACTCCCATAAATATAAAATCATTTCATACTGCAAAGTTAAAAATGTGTCCATTCAATTTTTATTTACAATGAAGAAATTTACACTAGTAAGTGTTGTGAAGTGCTATGGCAATGTTTCTCTTGGAATGATTTGTTGTGCAACACTATTTAGTTTACACCATCCAACTACTTCTGGTTCTTTTTTTTTTTGTTTACATTTAAAAAATTACGTTCAAGTCAGGTGTGGTAGTGTATGCCTGTAATTGCAGTACTTGGGAAGTACTTGGGAGACTGAGACAGGAGGACCTCAGGTTTGAGACCAGTCTCAGTAATTCAGCGAGACCCTCAGCAACTTAACGAGACCCTGTTTCAAAGTAAAAAATATAAAAGGGTTGGGGTGTAGCTCAGAAGTAGAATGCCCCTGAGTTCAATCCCTAGTACCACAAAAAAAAAAAAAAAAAATCACATTCAAAAATCCTATGTTAAAGAAATGGAAACAACATTTGAAACTAAGCCACTCAAAGTCTAGATTATTGATATACCGAGCAAAACAAGGACAGGCTGTCCCTTATGGATAGTGCCTGCTCTGCCTCCTACGTAAGAGCCAGCGATTCAGACTGCAGGGGCAAGTCTGTGCCCACTCACACAGAGGGCTGAATCTCTCTCTTTCATCAGGAAGCAAGGAGTGACTTGAGATGAAGTTGTCTGCTATTTGACAGCTAATTAGAGCACAAGTGTACAATGGACCCTATTTGGCTAGAAGTGTATAGATGAATTGATTTATTTACCTCTGGCTGTGAACCTGCAAGTGACTTATGAAGATATTTCCCCCCCTCCTCCACCTCCATGCTGTATCAAATGACCAGATTAATCTTTCTAAAACATCTCCTGGTTCTTACCTACAAAATTAATACAAAAATAAAGAGAGATTCCTAAACCCAGTATCTAAGGTTTTATACATTCTGGACCTACCACTCTTCCCAAATCACATGTTTCTCTCTACTCCCTGAAAGAACCTCCACTCTAGACAGGCCGCTCATAGTCTTCTGAACTTACTATATTGTTTCTACCTCCGGGACATTGTTGCATGGTGTCCTGGGCCTGGGATGCTCTTCTTGACAGCTTTTTCAACCAGCAAATTCCTACCAATTTTCATCTTCACAGAAGTTGCTGTAGTTTGGGTATGGTTTAAATGTTCCCCACCACGCATTTGTTGAAGCTTAATCCCATTGTGAGGGTTAAGAGGGTAGAAACTTAGTCTCAATACCGTGCTTAGAGGTGGGTCCTTTGGAGGTGATTAAGATTAGATAAGATAATCAAAGTGTAGTCCTGATGACTGAATACTGGTGGTTCTATGAGACGAGAAAGAGAGATCCAAAGACCTTGTGTGCTCTGTCTCTCACCATATAACATGCTGTGCTGCCCTGAAATTCTGCCAGCAATAAAGCCATCATCAGATGTGGGCCTTTGATCCTCTAGAACTAATAACAATGAGCTAAATAAACCTCTTTCCTTTATAAAGCAACATGGCTTCAGGTGTTTTGTTATAGTAGTGAAAAACTTGAATATAGTAATATATTCAGGACATAGATTCGAACCAAAAAGAGACTAGATTTATATTTAAAGCTGTGGTTAACTCCTTGACATCTTTCCAAGAGAATAAAGTTAGAATACTATAGTGATATATACATAACTGTATATATAGCAGTGCAATTCACAATAGCCAAATTATGGAACTAGTCTAGATGTCCATCAACACATGAATGAATAAAGAAAATGTGGGACAAACACACAATAAAGTTTTACTCAACCATAAAGAAGAAAAAAATTGTGTAATTTACAGAAAACGGATGGAATTGGAGAACATTATGCTAAGTGAGAGCAGTCAGATTCATAAAATCAAGGGCTGTGTTTTCTCTCATACACTGAAGCTAGAGAGAGAAAAGAAAAGAAAAGAGACCTCATGAAAATTAGAAAGGAAACAAGCAGAGTAACAAAAGAGGATCAGTGGAGAAATAAAAGGAGGAAAAAGGGAGGTTTAGGGAAGAAAACAGACCAAATAATGTATCACTATGAATCTCAATACCATGTACAAGTACAATGTACCAATAAAAATGTTAAAAATAATAAAAAATATAGCTGGGAAAAAAAGAAAAAACACGTGTGGTTAGCATTAGGGGTATAGTTCAGTGGTAGAGTCCTTGCCAAACTTGCACAAAACCCTGGGTTTAGTCCCCAGCACTGAAAACAAAATGAAACAAAAAACACCAATAAAAAACCCAAAAACAAGTCAGGCGTGGTGGCACACGCTTGTAATCCCAGCATTTGGGAGGTTGAGACTGGAGGATCTGGGTTCACAGCCAGCCTCAGCTACCTAGTGAGGCACTCCGCAACTTAGTGAGACCTTGTTTCAAAATAAAGAATAAAAAATAGGGCTGGAGGTATAGCTTGGAGGTAGAATGCCTCTGAGTTCAATCCCAGTACCACACACACACACACACACACACACACACACACACACACACACACAAAACAACAGAAAATGATGGTTTACAAATTTCTCTGCATTTAATAATTTATTTATAGCCCCCAAAGAATAAAGAGCAAATGATAAAATTTTAAGCCATCTCACTGGAATATAGATATATTTTGGAGCAGAAAAGAAAATCATTCCACAATATCTTAATATTTCTTGCCTGGTAATTTCATGGATATCAAAGCCACTCCACCCACCTCTAATCCTACTTTTCAACAGTATTATTGGAATGGAATGAAAAGTTAGCCCTTCCTATGTGATAGTCCAAATTGCCCAATCCAGAATCTGGAGATAGGTACACTCAGTTCTTAGTTTTACTCAACCTTTTCCAATTTCCTTTCTGGTTTATCTGCAGAGGAATAGCAGGTTAGAGGTGTACATTCTAGACACTTGTGAGTTATTTTGTTCATGGTGAAACACTAGAGAAGGAAAATAATTGCTCAAAGTCCCAGGGTTTGGTCTATAAGCTCCTGAAGTCTGTGTCTTGCTCAATAAATATTGAATGAATAAATAGAACATAAACTGTATCTAGAATAAGTTTCTCTTCTCCTTACCCTTGAGCCCATTTTCTTTTCCAAAGATCACATTGTCTTCTTCCTTGTATTAGTGAGTGTGTGTCTGTGTACCCTACTTTATGTACCTGCTGGGAGCAGGAATCATTACCTCCTAGGAGCAGGAATCATGTTTTTTGTTGTTGTTGTTGTTCGTCTTACTTAGTGAATATATAGATTTTAGAGGATTTTTAGTAAGGTTGCATTCAACAAACACAAGCAAATACCTATAATAAAATTCAAAGAGACTTGTCAGCTTTCTTGCTGGGTATCACTGTTTCATTACAAAAGCCATTCACAACTGCACAACTTTATAGATAGCATATCTATACAATAACTCAAAAGTTGGCTCAAGTTGTATTTCATGTGGTATCTTTCATGACTATCCGAGATGGCATTAAAGAGAATGGAATACAGGGGCATTCTACCTCTGAGCTACACCCACAGCCCTATTTTTTATTCTTTATTTTGAAACAGGGTCTCACTAAGTTGTAGAGGGCTCACTAAGTAGCTGAGGCTGGCCATGAACCCGGATCCTCTGGTATCAGCCTCCTAATTACTGGGATTACAAACATGCGCCACCAAGCCCAGCTTCTCATAACATCTTGTTTGTATGTTTCTCTGTTACATTTTGTACATAATCATGTACAAAGCTATGTTGGCCTGTGAAGCTTTTTGAGAAGAAAAACTATGCCGTATTTAACATTGCATTCCGAGCATCTGCTACTGGGCCTAACATGTAGTGGGTATACAAACGTTTTTTGAATGAATTACTAACAGCTTTTAAGTAAAATATATTAGTATTTTACTTATAATAATAGAGTATATTGAAGTCTGTATATAGGAGGATTTTTTTCTAGGAAAGAGGATCCATTTTGTTGTTGTTATTGTTGTTGTTGTCAATATCACTGTCTATTTGCTAAATTGTCCCAAACTTCTTGATGTGCTGTCAGAATGAAGCCAGAGTTAATTTCCTCAGGTGTTTGGTTTCTTCTCACCCTCTATTCAGAAGCCTTCATTTTTATTGGCCATTCTTCAAGCCAGGAATAAAGTTCCAGATTCCTATTATCAGCTTTTGTGATCTTTAGCAGAGGCCCCATGGGACTAAATATCTAATCCATCAACCTCTTCACAATACAGGTTGTGCCTCTTGGAAAAAGGAAAGTTAGAATCATCAGGAAAAATTAATGAGATTAGTTGAGATGGCTCACAATCTCTCCCAATTTATATACATACACACACACACACACACACACACACACACACACACACACCTGATGGCTCTTTCAGCAGTGGTTTCTGTTGCCTTAATTCTGCAGATAAAATAAATCTTAACTCAGGCAAAGTAAAGGGACTGGTAGAATTTAACAGGAAAATAAGAACACTCAAATATGTCATGATTGCTATCTTCAAATGCCTGGAAGGTTGAATATGGATGTGGGTCCCTGAGCAGTTGTATGAGGGTTCCTAGGTCAAAAATAAAGAGTAATGAGTGAAAATTATCAAGACACAGCTTGACTGAGTGTAAGGAAGAACTTTCTATCAGATAAAATAGTTTACCAACAGAATAGGCTGTGTCTGGAGATAGAGTCATTGCCAGGGTCACCAAGAAGGTGACCATTGCTTCTGAATCAATTTAAAAAAAACATCCATTGACACCTCTACAAGCCAGACTCTGTCTAAAGCACTGAAGATGCAGCAGAATTACTGATCTTAAGACTTATGGAGCAATAGAGGAATATAGGCAAATGAACAAATAATATATTAAGACAAATGTTCCAGGAGAGGGGGAGGTAATATATGATGAGAGCATAAAGAGAAGAATAATGATTTTTTTTAAAGGATCTGTGTTGTTCGGTGTGATTGTGTACACCCTATAATCCCAGTCACTTGGGAAGCTGAGGCAAGAGGATCACAAGTTTGAGGCCAGCCTGGGTAACTTAGCAAAATCCTGCCTCAAAATAAAAATTTAAAAAAGTGCTGGGGGTGTGGCTCAGTGGTAGAGAGCTTGCCTAGAATGTGTGAAGCCCTGGGTCAAATCCCAGTATCATTTTTTTTTTTTTTTTTTTTTTTTTTTGCGGTACTGGGGATTGAACTCAGGGGCGTTCTACCTCCGAGCTATACCCCCAGCCCTATTTTTTATTCTTTATTTTGAAACCGAGTCTCACTAAGTTGCGGAGGACCTCACTAAGTAGCTGAGGCTGGCCGCGAATCCGGATCCTCTGGTCTCAGCCTCCCGAATGCTGGGATTACAAGCGTGCGCCACCACGCCCGGCTAAAAAAAAGGATTTATATTAGCTTTTTATGGCTGTGACCAAATACCTGAGAAAAACAAAGGCAGAAAAGTTAAGTTTGGCTCATGGTCAGTTAAAATAAAAAATGTAATATCAATAAACCAAATAATCCAATCAATAAATGGGCAATTGAACTAAATAGACACATCTCAAAAGGAGAAATAACTGCTGGCCTGTTGCCACACGCCTTTAATCCCAGTATTTGGGAGGCTAACACAGGAGGAAAACAAGCTCAAGACCATTCAGTAACTTAGCAAGACCTCATTTTGAAATAAAGAATACGAAGGGCTGTGGTATAGTTCAGTGCTAGAGTGTCCCTAGGCTTATTCCCCAGTACCACACACAAAAAATAAAGAAATACAAATGGCCAACATATACATGATAAACTGATCAAGGAAATGTAAATTAAAACTACGCTGAGATTCTATCTCTAGTTAGAATGTCTCTCAAGAATATAAGCAATAATAAGTGTTGCAAGGATGTAGGGTGGAAGGAATACTGCACATTGTTGGTGGTATTGCATAATTGTAAAAATACCATGGAGATCTGTATGGAGGTTCCTTATAAGACTGGGAATGGAACCACCATATGACCCAGCTGTAGCACTCCTTGGCATCTTTTCATAACAAAATCAGAATACCATAGTGATATATGCATAACCATGTTTATAGTTGCACGTTTCACAATAGCCGAGCTCTCAAACACACCTAGGTGTCATCAATGGATGAGTGGATAAAGAAAATGTGAGATACACACACAATGGAGTTTTATTCAGCCTTAAAAAGAGAACAAAATTATGTCACATACAGGAAAATGGAGGGAACTGGAGAACATCATGCTAAGTTATATCAGAAAATCTTAGAAAGCCAGGTGTGGTGACCCATGTTGTCATCCCAGTACTCGGGAGGCTGAGACAGGATCGTGGCCAGCCTCAGCAACTTGTGAGGCTCTCTACAACTTAGTGAGACCCTGTTTCAAAAAACGAATAAAATAGGACTGGGGTATAGGTTGGAGGTAGAATGCCTCTGGGTTCAATCCCCAGTAACACACACACACACACACACACACACACACACACACATACACACACCACAAAAAAAAAGAAAGAAAGAAAAAAGGAAAGAAAGAGAGATAAGATAAAAAAAATCCTAGGATTGCATGTTTTCTCTCATATGTAGAAGGTAGAGAGAAAAAAAGGGCAAAAAAAAGAACTTCATGAAAATGAGAGACACCAGTAGAGTAGTAGAGGGAATCTGGGGAGGGAAGAGAGGAAAAAGGGAGGTTGGGGAAGGAAAGAGACCAAATTATATAATGTGCATGTATAGGTGTACCGCTATGAATCTCACTATCATGTATGGGGACAAAAAGGGGGGTTGGGGGAAAGAAAACAGGCCAAATGATGTTCTGTGCATATATGAATATGTCACTATGAATCTCGCATACATTTATAATGCACCAAGAAAAATTAATAAAAATTAAATATAAATAAAAAAGAGATTTGTGTTAGCTTTTCATTGCTGTGATCAAATACCTGGAAAAACAAAACAAAACTTAAAGGCAGAAAAGTTCATTTTGGCTCATGGTTTCAGTCCAGGGGCAGTGGGCCCTATTGCTTTTGGGCCCATAGCAAGGGAGAAACATGGTGGAAGGGCATGGCAGAGGAAAGCTGCTTGTCTTATGGCAGCCAGGTAAGGGGAGAGACAGAGAGAGAGCGAGAGAGAGAGCCAGAGTGAGAGAGAGAGGACTTTCTCCAGCTACCCACTTCCTAAAGTTTCCACCTCCTGACCATAACGCCATCAGCTACGATTTTACGATTTCATCAATAGGTTAACCCGCTGTTGAGGTCAAGGCCCTCATGAACTGATCATTTCCCAAGAGTCCCACCTTTGAACATTGCTGCATTGGGGACTAAGCCTTCAAAACATTAGCCTTTGAGGGACATTCCAGATCAAAACCATAGCAAGATATAATCATGAAAAGCTTCAGAGAGAAGGATACATTTGAGTTGAATCTCAGAAAATGATTAGACATTGAAAATAATGAAAATATTCCATCCTTTGAAAAGGTGGGTAAGGAGGAAGCAGAGGAGGGGCTGTGTTAGGGAATTAGACTAAGTACATTTTCAATTTCCTGTATACAAAAGATTATATCAGTCTATTGGTTGGAGTATACTTATTTAAAATGTCATTATCTCCCCCAGGTACATGAAACTACTAGAACTATAATGTTTGCATGTATGTGCCTTACAGAGGTACACTCAGTGATGGGATTGTGGCATTTCTAATCAGCATAAGGGTCAGCTGTATAGCTTCTTCTGAATGGGGTTAAGGTCCTCAGAAGAACTTGATCAAGTAAGCATGTATTTCTATCCTCATCAACTCCCCCAAACTCTTTATTTTCCCAGCAAATCCATTCACAGTGGATGGTATTAGGGTACATTTCACCCTGTTAGAATAATCATACAATACTTGTGGGATACAATTCTGCAAAATTCCCTTGCAACATCACTTGTTCTCCAACCCATAGGTGAAGGAGGTTATGTTTCCTCTGCACAGTACTTGTTACTGGACAATGACTCATTTCGGCCTCATTAACAGACCCTCGTGGATACTAGACCTCTTTGAAGATGAAAAAGGTTCTTAATTTTTTGGGGGGGGATTATTTGTTTATTTTTTGTTTGTTTGTTTTTTATATCAACCATAATCTTCTTGGCTGATCACCTAGAAGATGGGTGAGAAGAAGGTTGAAGATTTTCTTTGAATTTCCAGTGTTTTTGTTTGTTTTGGTTTTTGCCTACTAATTTCTTCTGATGGTTTTCTGCCTCTTACAGGGAAACTTGGACAGCTAACCTGGCAAATTGATCTTAGTTGTTAACTTCATGTCTCTCATTAGCAAAATTGAGTTTAAAATAATTGATTTTAGGAATCCTGAAGTGATAGTCATTAAATCACCCACATGCAGGATGTAAAAAGGGCAGGAACACAGGAACACTGTTCAAGCTAAGACTTTATTAATTCGTTTCCTTGAACCATTTTCACCAACTTTCATTTAGATAAAACCCCTTCTATAGCTATGTTAACAAAAATTCTTGTAAATTAATATGCATAAGCAAATTTGTTCACAATTGTCCCAAACTGGAAACAATTCAAATGCCCATTGATTGATGAATGGTTAAACAAACCTGAAAATCTACATAATGGACTTATCTTCAACAATAAAATATCAGTAGATTGTTCCTTTTTATTGGTGAAGACATGTCTATTGAATGGGTGAGTGGACGTGTATGTACATGCACATATCTAAAAACAAGTGAACTTCTAATGTTTTCTGTTAAGTGAAGGATACCATATTAAAAAAGTGATCTCCTCTTACAATTTCATCCATACGACATGCTGAAGAAGGAAAAACTACAGCGTATAGAGCTCTGGTTACCAGAGACTGGGGTGGGAGCAACATTGACTACAGGCAATTTCTTTTTCTTTTTCTTTTTATTATTTTTTTGGATGATGGAACTGTTCTAGACCTTGATTGTAGTGTTGGTTGTGTGACTATATGATTTGTCAAAATTCATAGAATTTGATGCTAGAAGGGGTTGACATTTATTGTAAGTAAAATGTAACTCAATAAATCTGAACTGAAACAACAATAATAAAAACAACATCTTTTCTTTAACTGAGGCTTAGGCCTTCCCCCATTCCTATTATACTTTTGACCAATCCAGCTTTCCAGCTTTATCTTCCATTTCTATGCCTTGTGCTTCAAGTTACATGTTCACTGGTCTTGTCCAGTATCTGTGCACTCTGCTTAGTGTCTTCTCACTCCTCTGTAAACTCCATATATCTGCATCCTAACTATCTTTTAAGACCAATCCAAATGCCACCTTCTCCCTGAGAAGGAGCCTTCCCTACTTATTCTTGGAAGGACAGGCTCACTTGTCATTCACCAGTGACAATTCCCACTTGCACCCTTGCAACTCTTGTGTTCTTATCTCCTGCCCAAAGGAGCAAGCATGTCACATTCTTTTTTAAAAAAATATTTATTTATTAACTAAAATAAAAATAATAATCTCACTGCATGCTGAAATAACATACTTTTTGAAAAAGAACTCTTTTACAAACCCAAACAGATGTAGTGAGAAGAGTGATACTGTTTTACATTTTTGCAGAATCTCTTAAACATGTGGCGTAATTGAGGACAGCTGAACTCTGAGCTGCTATTGTATTTGATGTGTTGCAATTATTTACATGTCATGAAGCCTCTGGAAAACTCCACTGTTCAGTTATGATAAAATGAGTGTGAAAGAGACAAATGTGTGTTAGTATTATTAAGAAATAACATTAGGAAATCAGTTAACTCCTGAAAGGGTTCCAGGCACACACAGGGTTCCGGGACAACATTCTAAGACCTGCTGCCCAACAACATCCCTACTTTTTATGTTACTTATTCCTTTTTAAAAAGTTATCAATCAATTTTATTTTTCAGAGCAGTTTTAGGTTAATAGTCAAATTGAGCAGAATTGTGCATCTGTCTGGGCCCACAGATGCACAGACTCCTCTGTTATGGAAAACCTGCACCACAGTGAAAAATTTATAGTCAATGAACCAATATTAACACACCATCACCACCCAAAGTTTAGTGTTGGCATTAAGGTTCATTCTCAGTGTTATACGTTCTACGTGTCCATCATTTCAGTATCATATAGAATAGTTTGGCCACCCTACAAATTCTTTGTCCTCTGCCTATTCATCCCTGCTCCCCTCACCCTAAGTCCTAGAAACCATTGCTCCTGTTAACTGTTCTTATCGTTTTTCCTTTTCCAGAGTGTCATGTAGTTGAAATCATAATATGTGTAGCCTTTTCACACTGACTTATTTTACTTAATAATACGTATTTAGGTTTCCTCCATGTATTTTCATGGTTTAATAACTTTTTTTTTCTGTACTGGGGATCAAAGCCAGGGCCTTGCACATGATGGGCAAGTGCTTTACCACTGTGATGTTGAACACCCCAAGCCAAAATTATTTCTTTTAACATCCCATTGTGATGTTGAACACATGTGATGTTGACCACCTCAAGCCAAACATTTCTTTTAACATCAAATGATATTCCATTTTCTGGATGTACCATAATTTATTTATTCATTCACCTACTGAGGGGCATCTTGGTCATTAACAGATTTTGGCAATTATGAATAAAGCTGTTATAAACATCTTTTTGCAGGTTTTTGTGTGGACATACATTTTCAGTACAGTTGGGTAAATACCAAGGGTTACAACTGTTAAACTGAATATGGTAAAAGCATGTTTAGTTATATTTGAAACTTCCAAACTATCTCCCAAAGTGACCATACCATTTTGCAATCTCATTAGCAATAAATGAAAGTTCCTGCTGCTTTAGATTCTCTCTAGCATTTGATGTTCTCAGTGTTTTGGATTTTAGTTTCTAATAGGCATGTAGTAGTATCTTGTTTTTATTTTTACTTAGCAATTACCTAATGATGTGTGATGTTGAACATCTTTTCTTAGGCTTATTGGCCAACTGTATATTTTCCTTGATGAGGTATGTCTGGTTAGGTATTTTGCCCATTTTAAAGCGAGGTTGTTCATTTCTCATTGTTGAGTTTGAGAGTTCTTTGTATGTTTTGAGTAACAGTCTTTTATTAGATGTGTCTTTTGCAAATATTTTCTCCCAATCTGTGACTTTTCTCATTCTCTTTTGCAGAGCAGAATTTTTTAGTTTTAATGAAATCTAGTCTATCAATTATTTCTCTCATGGACCATGCCTTTGGTATTGTATTTAAAAGTCACCACTTTCCAAGGTCATCTAGATTTTTTCCTATGTTTTCTTCAAGCAGTTTTATAGTTTTGCATTTTGCATTTAGGCCTATAATTCATATTGAGTTAATTTTTGTGAAGGGTGGGAAGTCTGTGCCTAGATTCATTTTGTGTATGTATGGTTGTCCAGTTGTTCCAACGCCATTTGTTGTACAAATTGTCTTTGATTGCTGTACTGTTTCTGCACCTTGGTCAAAGAGCAGTTGACTCTAGTTGTGTGGGCCTATCTCTAGGGTCTTTATTTTGATCCATTGATTAATCTGTCTATTCATTTGTCCTTAAATTTTCTTGATTACTGTAGCTTTACAGTAAGTTTTGAAATCTGGTAGTGTCAGTTCTCTAAACTTCTTCTCTTTCAATATTGAGTTGATTATTCTGGGTATTTTCCTCTCTATTTAACCTTAGGATAAGTTTACCAATATCAAAAAAATAACTTGCTTAGATTTTGGTTGGCATTGTGCTAAATACACAAATCAAGTTGGGAAGAACTGAGATCTTCACAATATTGAGATTAGTTCTTTGATATAATTCATCAGAGTTTTTCAGTTTTTCACATATAGATCTTCTACATATTTTGTTAGAATTATCCCTAAGTATATCAGTTTTTGGTTGCTAATGCAAATGGCAGTGTGTTTTAAATTTCAAATTCTACTAGTTTACTGCTGGTATATAAGAAATAAATTAACCTTGTGTCCTACAACCTTGCTATAATTGCTTATTAATCCCAGGAGGATTTTTTGGTTGATCTTTTATGTTACACATAATCTTTTGTATTACATGATTCTATCTACATATAATCACATTCTGTGACTATTCCATTCAGAATTCTTACAGCTATAATCTAAAATATTGACCATGGAACTTAGAAGAAAGAGTTTTTTTTATGTTTTTGGTAAGAAACCTCCACGTGAGGCTGGGGACCATGGATCTCAGGACCCTGGTAGGAAGCAGAAAGAGGGAGAATACATGGGTTGTTCTCCTCACATCATGGAAACTGGGAGCAAGAGAACAATTGGGAGGAGGAGCCATACACAATACCTAAGGCTGCACCCCCAGGGACCCACCTTGTCCAGCCACACCCTACTGGCCTGGGTCACCACCCAGATAAACCCATTAGAATGGATTTATCCAGTGCTGGGATTACAACTCTCATAACTCAATTACATAAACTCCAAACAGTCGTTTATGAGCTCTTCAAGGGGCTATTCTATATCTAACTACAACAGTGATCAAAGGTAATTCTATTTCTTCCTATGAAATCTGTATATCTTTTATTTCCTTTTCTTGTCTTGTTGTATTAGCCTGAGTCTCCAGTACAATGCTGAAAAACAGTAATAAGAAAGTATAGTTTTGCCTTGTTCTTGATCTTTGCAGAAAATTTTGAGCTTCTTACCATTTAGCATGATGATAACTGTAGGTATTTTTTAGATGTTCTTCACCAAGTTAAGGAAGTTTCCTTCTATTCCTATATTGGGAAAGTTTTAATTATGAATGGGTATTGGGATTTATCAAATGCTTTTTCTAAATTATTAATATGCTCATGTGATTTCATTATTTATCCTGTTAATATTACACACACTGATTTGTGAATGTTAAACCAGATTTTGCACACCTGGGATAAGTTCACCTTGGTTATGATATGTAATTCATCTTATACACTATTGAGTAAGGTTTGCTAATATTTGGTTGAGGATTTTTGCAATGATGTTCATGAGAGATATTGGTCTATGGAATTAATTTGTACTGTTTATCTGGTTTTGGTATTAAGGTAATGTTGGCCTAATATAATAAGTTAGAAAATAGTTCCTCTGCTTCTGTCTTCTGGAAGAGAATTGATATAATTTTTTTACCTTTAAAAATTCACCAGAGAACCCATTTGGGCCCTTAAAGAAAGAAAAGAAAAAGAAAAATTTACTGAGCTAATAGTAGATTCCCATAAAGTATAAGTAGCAGTACAGGAAAATCTCATGTATAATTTGCCCAGGTTCCATCCCCAAATCTTGCAAAGCTGTAGTACAATATCACAACCATGAAACTGACATTGATAAAATAATCCTATTTTATTTAGATTTTCTTACTTGTACTTATTTCTGCATGTATATTTGGTTCCATACAATTTTAGCATGTATTTTGTTATCCACTATCATAGTCCAGATACTGGAAAGTCCAGATTTCTTTTTATCCTTTCTCTAGAAGTCTAGATACATTGCTAAGTGACAGAATCTTAGTAAATATTTATCAACACATTTCCTTAGGGGATTCCGTTTGTTGCAACCCAGGAGTGATTCCTAGGATTTCTTTGTTTTGTTGTCCCTAGAACTGGCCCCATGGGCTATTCCAAAAGAGTATAGTTGCTGGGCTTACTTCTGCATCACAGTTGCTGAATTCAGCATCTTGTTCATGTCATGTACGTGTCACATTTTAACTGTTAGGACTTGATGAACATGACACAGCTTTCTTCCCCAGGTGAAAAATAACCTATCAACAGTTCCATGGCTGAAGGATGACATTTGAAATGTATGACAGTCAACAGGATAAGTATCATGTTTAACCTGACTTCTAAAAGTCAGGGTTAGGATATGGTTGTGTCTACATAGTGCATCGACGGTTTACGGGGGAAAGCACCTCATAATATAACTTATTTACTCATTAAACAAGTTTTAAGAGATGATTATGTGTCATTTTAATAGGAAATAAGTGATGAATAAATATTTTGACATAAGAAATCTTACATACTAGCCTGGGAAATGTGACATGTAAATATAATTAGTCTTCTTTCCCACTATTCCTCTTCACAGCCATGTGCCCAAGCCAGGAAAAATATCCAGTCACTAAATCTCACATGGTTTATCTGCTTCTGCCCTTATTCCTGGCATTTTGTCTAATTCATCTCTCTTTGTCTCTTATGAACATTTCTTTCCCCAAACCAAGCTCAAATTCAAACTCCTCTATTAAGACTTCTGTGATATCCCAAACAGTTTATCGTTTTCCCCTCTAATATCCTTCTTCATGGATTTAAAATCTCATACTTTGTATTTGAGTTATTTATATACATGTCTGAGCTCCCTAATATAAGCACTTGGATAACAAGATCTGTGTCTATGAAGCTCAAGATCCAATCATGCCCCCCCAACATAATTAAATGGAGTAACATTCTGATATACCATGGTTAATTTCAAGAACAAGCACTACTTCTACCCTCCCCCCATCTACCTTTCTACACATGAAAATTAAAGTTTGGTTGTTGTGAACATTTGATGTGAACCTTAGAAAATATGAGCCAAAAGTATAGGAAAATGAAATATCCTTAGGTTTCTTTTCTAATATTTGTTTTATAGTCTTTAAGCCTACAAGCATTCTCAGATTTCCTGTAGTGAAGAACATCCTCCTAGTTTCTGAGTAAAATCCCCCAAGGAAAAGAAAGATTGAGAAATACTCTGCTATGGAATGTTAGATTTGGAAGATACCTTAGGTATCATCTAGGTCAACCTATTTGTTTTAAATATGAGGGAAGTGAGGCTCATAAGGGAGATGAAATTTGTTCAAGGTCACAAAGTGATTGCAGGCCCAAGCTTCATCTAGAGCACAGGCTTTGAGTGGTTACTGCCATGTCCTTGTCTATACACAAGGCCAAGTTGCCAACCTGACCCCATTCTTGCTCAACAGCCTGTCTGAAGATTCTGCCTGAAATAGGCATGGATGTTCACCAGCATCACAGATAGCCCTCCAGAAGTTTTGCTAAGTAGATCATTTGCTCAGGTTTACATAAGGTTGATGAACTCTGTAATGGAGGAAACAGCTGAACACAATGTGCCATCAAGAGGCCAAAATAGAGCCTATAATGACCAATGCAAGAATAAGTCCTCAGACAGCAGCCCGAGCTAGTAGAGAACTGTGTCTTTAGAGTAGCAGACTCTTGGAGCTGACGAGAATCTTGGGGATCATCTATAAGAGCAAGCAGAACTTGAGCAACTGGGAGGGATTTGTCTTCTAAAAATTTCCCTGCTCTTTCCTGCCATAAATCATTGGGCAAGTTATCCCCCATCTCTGGCACTCAGTTTCCAAGTGTACAAAACGAACAGGTTGTGATAGATGGATGATACCAAAGTAGTTTTCAGATCTGATGCTCTTTTATTTTATAAAACATCCCATTTCCTAGTTTGACAGGTGAGGAAAAGGAGGGTTAATTCTCTTGAAGTGAGTTGGTGGCTCAGTCTTGATTAGAGCTCAGGTCAGCGTTCTCCCCACTGTCCCCTGAGGCTGGAACCATCCCTTCTACATTGCCCTGTGGCCTGTGGTGGTTGTGCAATTGCTGTCCCAAGGCTGTTGCACTTACCTCTTCTCTCCCCCTGGAGACTGCCAGTAGCATTTTGCCCTGAAAGTGGAGCACGGGTCAAAGATCTTTCTTCCCTCTCTATGTTAAAATGAAACCAAAACAAAATCTTCAATTTGGGGGCAGAAAGGCTAGCAGGGACTTGCCCCTCGGCCTCTGAGTATGTAGGGCCTTGGCACTGCTCACTCTTCTCCAAGGGGACGCGTGGGTCTCTGCCTAACTGGTGAGTTCTACAGAATGAAACAAGGTGACAAGATAGGATCCTGGAAAGATGGCATGGCCCAGGAGAAGTAACAATAGGCCATGGTGCAGAAAGACTTCATATAGCATGACTCGGAGGCTGACTTTCTATGGGACTTTGAGGCACCTTGAATCCTATCTGGAGATGGGAAAGGAGGTAGACAAAAGGAAAAAGGATTATGTTTTAAACCAAATATTACTTTTAAGATTTACAGCGTCTCCTGGGTCCAGATACAGAAAGCATTTTCTTCACCTACTTTCTCTGTAAAATAGTGGAAAGACTTTTTTAAAAGGCAATTGAAGTGGATTGGCCCTGAACAATTTTCCAATTGTTACTAGAAAAGCTGATGATGTTCTTATCTTAGAGTCACATATAACTTGGGTCTTCTCTTTTCCCCTCAAGAGGAAGCCCCCTGGCTTCATAGATCCTCAAACCTGGATAGCCGTTATTGATATTTCTCAGTTTTTAAGGTGACTTTCCCAGGGTCACACAGAAAGGCAGCAGCAAAGACAAAGATTGCACACAGATTGCCTGTCTTCTCATTCCTGTTCCCTGCTGTTGGAGGCACATAATACGGGTAAGAAAGGAAAGGGTCTCCAGAGAGCTATAATAGCAATTCCTAAGCCATTTTAAAAATAAGCTTCAGATAATCAGAAGTTCGAGGTCAGGGGATAACTTAAGGCCATCAGAAGTTGGCCAGATTGCTCTTGGGTCCTCTAGAGAATTCTGTTCTTTTGGCAGACAAAGGCCATGGTGAGCGCCAAGCCAGGCCTGTGATTTGGGCCCAGCTCCAGGCTCCAGCCCCCTCTAAAGTCAGGCTCCAAGCTGCACAAGGAGCTTTGCAGCAAAGGGGCCATGCCTGAACACACGCTTTTCATCAGAGACACTGGGACCTGGAGGGGACCTTAGACATAATTTAATTCAGTCTTCTCACTTTGCTGATGTAGAAATCGAAGGCCAGATTGAAGGATGGGACATGGAATGCTCACATAAGGTCACTTGGCAATGTAGGAAGTGCATGGCAGGAAGTGCTCGGCATAGCTTAGGCTGAGTGTGGTGGCTCACGCTTGTAATTCCAGTACTTGAGAGGCTAAGACAAGGAGAATCGCAGGTTCACAGCCAGCCTCAGCAACTTAGTGAGACCCTGTTTCAAAATAAAAGAATAAAATGGGACTAGGGCTATAACTCAGAGGTAGAATGCCCCTGGATTCCATCCCAGTACCACACACAGAAAAAGTAAAAAGTGTGTGTGTGTGTGTGTGTGTGTGTGTGTGTGTGTGTGTGTGTGTGTTTTGGAAGGCGGGGGAGGATAGTTTTGCTGTGGTGTGTAGTGCTACTAGTTCTAAACCCTGACTGCACTACTTGTTAACTGAGACATTCCAAGTAAATAACTTGACCTCCCCAAAGATTAATGTGTTCCAATTTAATTATAAAACAGGGGACCATAACTACATTGCCCAAATCATAGGATTGTCATGATAACTAAACAAAAGTGATTTGTAAACAAGAAGTCACTCTTCACACTATGTTGATATTATAAGCTTGGTGTGGTGGTATGCACCTGAGGCCTGACTACCTGGTAAGCTGAGGCAGGAGGATCATTTACTAGAGCCCACAAATTCAAGACTAGCCTGGGAAACATACTGAGACTCTATCAATAATAATAATAATAATAATAATAATAATAATAATAATAATAATAATATCCACCCGAATAGAACACTTCTCTGAATATCGACTATATGCTAAGTGCTTACTATATGTTGTAACTTTTAATTCATGAAGTAATTCAAGAAGGACTCTTAGTTAGCGACCCACATACTTGGAGCAAGGTTCGAGCTTGTTCAGATACACAGCAGTATTTAAACACCATCTCTCTCACATGGTATCTTTAACCAGAAATATCTTCAATCTAGAGACTTGGGTCTGGGATTCCATTCCCAGCCCCACTAGGCTACCCACCCTGCCTCACTCCCCTCCTTTTATTGAGTGCCTTCCTTGCCTGGTGAGGGCAGAGCACTTTCAGAGTATTTGTTTGCACCAGGAGACAGTGTTCCACTTGACATAAGGTAAATGCTCAACTAAGAAAAATTAAAATATGTAAAATAAAAGTAGCCTGATAGACAATATTCTTTTATTTTGTTAAAAATAGCCTTTTTGAGCCGGGCGTGGTGGCGCACGCTTGTAATTCCAGCATTCGGGAGGCTGAGACCGGAGGATCCGGGTTCGCGGCCAGCCTCAGCTAACTAGTGAGGCACTCCGCAACTTAGTGAGACCCGGTTTCGAAATAAAGAGTAAAAAATAGGGCTGGGGGTGTAGCTCGAAGGTAGAATGCCCCTGAGTTCAACCCCCAGTACCGCAAAAAA
>PVLC010011937.1:0-20302 GCA_004027655.1 Graphiurus murinus
ATCCCAGCATTCGGGAGGCTGAGACCGGAGGATCCGGGTTCGCGGCCAACCTCAGCTACCTAGTGAGGCACTCCGCAACTTAGTGAGACTCAGTTTCAAAATAAAGAATAAAAAATAGGGCTGGGGGTGTAGCTCGGAGGTAGAATGCCCCTGAGTTCAATCCCCAGTACCGCAAAAAAAAAAAAAAAAAAAAAAAAATAGTACAATCGTCCTATTGAGTAGTAATCATTATCTCCATTTTATAGTTGAGGAAATAGAAAACATACTTTCCTCATTTTGGGTGCTCTCATTGTGAATGATAAAACATTTCACTGATTAATTTGATTTTCTATGAGACTCTATATACTTATACTAAATGAAAGGCTCTGGGATGGAACAATATGAACCCTTTCCTCTTATTTCCTGGCTGGCATTCTAAGATGTGGTGTTGGTGTGAGGCAGATGACAGGAGGTACAAGTTAGATTAGAATCCTGAAATAGCACCAATGTATACCACAATCACTCATTTCATATAAAGTGGGATTTGCAGTATGATTTAAATGATTCTATGATCAGTTGCTTAGAGATCTTCCCAGTTGTATTTGTAGAATATGTTAATTCCCATACTTCAACAAAATTGAAGTGAGCAGATTGTAATATTTAGTATGTTTTCTCTGATGATTTCTGAAACAAAAATTGTCTTATCTTTTTCAATGGCCATTTCCATTTCTTGGTGATTTGGGAAATAGCTAAAAATAAATAAGACCTAAAGGCCTCTAGGAATTGAAGATAGACCAAGAATTGGTCAGGTAAAAAATCTGTAGTGGATGATCTTCTAGTTGAGGATTACTGCATATAAGGCCAGGTAATTTCAGTGTTCCTGTAAACATGTATGCCACTAGAATTCATGGCTTTCATGGGACATTAAACTTCCTTTGGTCTCAACTCCTAGATTTAGCTTATTAACACCAGAATTACACATTTGTACTCAGTTATAGAGTACTATAGTTTTAAACTTCTTGAACTGCTACAACTAACTGCAGGTACTGTCTAGCCAAAAAAAAAAAAAAAAGCCAAAGGGCGGAGTTCATGAGTTTCAAGTGTAAAAGTTTCCTAAATCTTAATCTGATCCCCAAATAGTTAGCAATTGCCATGATGTTTAAAAGATTTTGCTATGAATATAGAATGCTTAAATACTGCTTCTGGCTTAAATACTGCCTCTGCTGTTTAATAAACATATGATCTTAAAGAAATTATTTTTTCTGTCTCTGCCTCAGTTTCTCATGAGTATAATGGAGATAATAATAGTACTTTCCTCATTGAGTGGTTAAAATGATCAAATGAGTTAAAACTCATAAAGTATACATAACAGTGCCCTGTATATAGTAAGATTCTAATATACATTAACCTTTATTATTAATAAACTATCATCACAAAGTTATTTAAATGAAAAAAATTAAGACAGATGTTGCAAAGTAAGTTCAATGGGACATGGATCATTAGACTGCAATAATGAAAGAATAACAGAAATGATGAATCATTAAGATAGGACTAAAAGAAGACAAAAACAGTTTAGCTATAGAAATATTTGAGAAGGAAGGGCAGCTTTCAGTTCAGGATAATAAAGAGCATATGAGAAATTAACCTACAACAACATTGAAATTGGGAAAAGAATCATTATTATACCGGGAACTTCGAAGGGCATCTATTAGAGATAATAGATAATTAAAATTTTATAGAGGAATAGATGAGGAATAAAGCAAAAGACAAAAGGTAAAAAACAAAACATAATTGAGAAGGATATAAAGAAACACTCAAGGAGTGTTTCTAGTATCCTTCTAATAAGATATTAAGAGAGAACAGTCTGTCAGTGGATTAATGGATTAAAAAAATGTGGTATATACTCACAATAGAATTCTACATAGCCATAAAAAAGAATACAATTATGCCATTTGCAGGAAAATGGATGGAACTGTAGACTATCATGCTAAGTAAGACCAGTCAGTTTCAGAAAATCAAGGGTTGTATGTTTTCTGTAAAAGGTAGTGAGAAAATCAGAAACATAAGTGACTTTGAATAATGTGGAAAGAGACCTATAGATGAGAGGGAGAGGGTTGGGTGAGGGAATTGTAGAGAAGGAAAAGGAGGATGGAGGAAGACAATGGTTCAAATAAAACTATGAGAATATATGAAGGTATTACTACCAACTTTGCTAACACGCATGGGGAAGGAGTGGGGAGCAGGGTGTGATGCAGAAGGAAATACGCAAAGAGCTGTGTGCATGTACGTTTGTATCACATTGAACCTAACTATGATTTATAATTGCAATGCACTAATAAAAGTATTAAAAGAAAGAGCATAACCAAGTGACATATGTGTGTATATTTGTATCACTTTTAACCTCACTATGATGTATAATTATGATGTACAAATAAAAGTATAAAAATAAAGAAGGAAAAAGAATAGAGAAAACAGAAGGAAGCAAATAGTATCAAATGAGGTACAGGGTACTAAATTATTAGTTTTCAATATAGCAGGGCCTACTGAATGCCAAGTAAACTCAATGATGAAAAGAATCCTTATGTTCAGATTTTAATCCTGTATATTGTAAAATGGGACAATCACAGAGAAATGGAAACTACAAAGAGTTCTGAGAGGATGAACATATTCTTTCTTTCTTTCATTTTTTTTTTTTTTTTTGGTGGCATTGGGGACTGAACCCAGGGGCATTCTACCTCTGAGCTACACGCCCAACCCTACTTTTTATTCCTTATTTTTTTTATTCTCACTAAGTTTTGGAGGGCCTCACTAAGTAGCTGAGGCTGGCCGCGAACCCAGATCCTCCGGTCCCAGCCTCCCAAGTACTGGGATTACAAGTATGCACCACCACGCCAGGCTGAACATATTATTTCTAAAGGTATTATACTTATCAGAAACACTGGATGATTCCAGATGATAGAGTAAACACAAGAGACACTGAGGAAGAAGTTCAAATATTGGTAACAATATATGACCTCAGAGGTCTCCTCTTAGCCTTAAGTCTCATGATCCATAAATTCCAAATCAAGAATTTTGTTACATAAACAAACTTAATTGTGCATGTGTGTGTACTCATGCACTCAAGGTACTGGGGGATTAACTCAGGAGTATTCTACCCCTGATTCACACCCCCAGACCTATTTATTTATTTATTTAGAAATAGGTCTCACTAAGTTGCTGAGACTGGCCTCAAACTTGTGATCCTTCTGTCTCAGCCTCTCAAGTACTGGGATTACAAGCGTGCAACACCATACCCAGCTCAAAGTTAATCATTATTCAATGTTTTTTGGTTTGGGGCAGTTTTTCTTCCCAGGGGTAGAAAGACCTCATACTCATTAAGAATTGTCTTTTACCAGGCACTACACAATTATAAGAGTTATTTTTAAATTTTCAAAATGTAAAGATTTTAAATTGTGACAGCATTCAACTTCTTCAGGAAACAACCAGACTGACAATGTTTTCCATTAATGGGGTTACAAAATAGAATGCTTAATAGAAAATCATCTCAGAATGCTTTAAAGATAGGTTAAAAAGCTTGTGATATTTTTCTCATTAATTCATGTCTGAGAAACTTTTTATTTAATATCCACAACTGTCTAGTACCATTTATTCATAAGTGTAGTAAACTCTGCATTGTTTATACAAACAAAATAAAATAAGTTAATGCCCAAAAATTGATGTAAAGTGCCAAGTAAATAATGATCCATGTATATAAAAACATGTCCTACAATAAATTTCCAATCAATATTACAGTAAATAGCATATAGAAAATTTAAGTATAATCATGAGCTCTATTAAAAATAAAAAAATGAGAATGCTTAATACAAAAGTTTCTTGGATGCGCCCAAGTGGGAAAAGGAGATAAATTTATACATGTGAAAATAAACATGCAACTCAAATTTAACAAAAAAAAATTACATTATGAAGACAAAACTCATCATCACATGATTTAGGAAAAAAGAAATAGATAATCAGAGAACTTTTTATTATATAAAAGAAAAAAGTAAACTATGACAACTAAAATAAAGAAAAATAAAGTTACGATTAAAATGATAGGAGTATAACTTTATAAAGAGGAATTTTAAAAAGAACACGAATACTAGTTAGAAATGTTGAATAATATTTTTTAAATGTTCATTCAATGATTTTCTCCAAAATTTAAATAAATCAAAGTGTAATGAATAAATTAATTTAATTCAAAACAGTTAAAATGTTCAATAGAGCAAACATCAAAGCAAAAAAAAATACCTGAAAAGTTACAATAGAATAACTGCTCTGAAAAATTCCCTTAAGGCAGACGATTTTATGATACATCTTGAAATTTTTCAGTTTCTGTTACATTAAACTCCCTACAGAACTTGGTGTGGTAAAGCACACCTGTAATCCCAGTACTTGGGAGGCTGAGACAGAAGGATTGCAGGTTTGAGCATCAGCAGTTTAGCAAGACTCTCAGCAACCTAGAAAGACTATGTTTCACATTTAAAAAATAAATAAAATATAAAATAAAAAGAGCTAGGGCTGTAGCTTGGAGGTAGAATGCCTCTGAATTCAATCCTGGGTAACACACACACACACACACACACACACACACACATGCGCACACACACACACACACACACACACACAAAAGAAAAAAACTTCCCACAGCATAGACTAAAAAAAGAAAAAAAAGGTCAACAGCAGTTTAATCAATGAAGTTAACAATTACTCTCTTTGAGGGACACATCCTCCCCATGTCATGTGTTGGGAGCTATTTTTGTTTTCTATCTTTCCTTGCCTTTAACTTCCATTAAAAACAATAAGTAATGTTGAAATTGTCCTATTAATTTGAAAAATTATAAAAGATCATATATTGGAAAGGTATAAATTTATCTCAACTGTCTTGTTCTCAAATATAGATAATAACTCTAAATACAACTCATCTCTTTACAGAGATCATTACTACCCACTGTGGAGTGGCTGCAAGTTACTCCAGTGCTGAGAAAGAAGGTAAAAAGGTCTGCGATCTCACTGCACCAACAACATTAAATAAGAGAAGTGCCTGAATTCCTGTTTAATAACAGAAACTAGTGTTTAATATAACCAAAGCAGTTTAAGAATTTTATACATGTTAAGAAATAAAGGCACAGTTGAAAGAATGTAGGTAAATGTATTATCAAAAGGGATACAGTGTTAAAGAAAAGTGAGTCTTCCCTGTTCATTAGTAACAAAATCTTATTATACTCTGGATCTAAAAGTGATGACTTACTTATATTGAAATGTGTAGTTTTCAAATTTAAAATGATTTATTTTTCTTACTCATTTTTCTTTTCTTAATTTATAGATAAGGAAACTGAGATACAATGATTTTCAGTGCTTTTCTAAAATTATCAGATATTTAGAAGAAATTTAAAAGTACATTGTAGACTAGTTTATATTTCCATTTTACCCTTTTAAATATTCTCATAATTTATCAGTTTAATAATTTATTAAATAATATTGCATTTCATTCAGATAATTGAAATAGACTATTTAGAAAAAGATACAAAGCAAGGAATTTACAGAAATATATAACTGTTACCTTCTTATAGTCTCTGGAATAGATAGGGAATGGGGTCCTTCAGGCCAGCCAAAGAGACTGAACCATGTCTCAGCTGCATTTACAACATTCTGATAGAAATTATATGCCTTTGATCCTTTTTCAGGAGAAAATAATTGTTCATTTTTCTCTTCCTTTTCAAGGGATCCACCATCTGATTTCTTTGATGTATCAGTTCCATCCAAGTCTAAATGTTCATGTGATGTTTCCATTCCTAAAATTCACATTTGTTTATAAAAAATGATTACTTGACCATTGAATAAAATATTATGTCACCTATTGCTATTTGTATGTAAACAAATAAAGCCCATTTTACAAAGTATTCTATGCTCTCAAATAAATTCTGAGTTAATTTACTATTTTGTAAAATAAATAATGAAAATAAACTTACATTGAAATACTCAATATTTTAAAAAATGTATGAATTATGAATTTCATTGAAGAAAATAGTTATATTACAGTTAACTACATAGAAAATGTCCTGGCAATTCTTCAGCTTTGATTATTAAACAAAATTATACCTCAGTTGAAAGAATTATAGAAATGAAGCATTGGCTTCAGACTCAAAATGACATTTTCTCCACATCAAACACTTCAATAAAACAAAATCTTTGAATTAGGGTAAATTTCAAGAATATACAATGATTTTATCATGTTTTCAAAAATATCTGCCCATGTAATGGCACAAAATTAGAATAATTAAAAGTCTCACACTATTTAAGTTGGTTTGGTCCATTCAATAAAAATGAATATTTTCAATATTACACATATATAGGTAAAAGAGTATTTGAGCAGTTATTTGCAAATAATATCAAGCACATATTTACCTGTGCTCACCTCTTTTTATTGTCCAACCAGATAATAAGATGACAAATCCCTAGTTCTGCAGTTTACAAATTATGTACAGAGGGTACCTGTAATGTCATGATAAATGTACAAGGGCTCCACAGGATATTTAATATTTTAGTTAAATATTAATGCAACATCTGTTGGGCAGCACATAATAAACTGCTTTCAGATTTTTGTAGTAAGCCCCTTAGTAAACAGAGCTATTTGATACACATTTTGACAAAGCGAAAAATACTGAAACCCAAAGAGCGCAGCAACCCATGAGATCTTCTGCTGCTGATCATTGAATGCTGATCTGCCAGTTAAGGCTACTGACAAATTCATGGTTTTCTTCATGGATATCTTACTCGAAAAAGCCTTTTAAATTAAAAGATAATAAGCAGATCACACCATGGGCTTGATCTGAGAAATACACTGTATATTTGCCACATACCAACAAATAAGTTTCCACTTGTAAATTCAGGATCATAAAATTTAGTAGCTCCGGATGACATATTTACTGAAGCAGGAGAGAATAATCTAAAATCCTGAGAGGGAAGCATAAAACTGCCTCTACTCTTCATAGGACTTCCACCTTCATCTACAAGTGACATATTTGGCCATAATAAGTTAAACAAGCATTTATATAATTCACTATTCAAATCATTAAACTTGAATTTCATATTTATATAAAAGTAAAGTAACAGAAAAAAGTCTAACCATTCATTATACTTCAAATAAGGTAACAATTGTAAAAGTAATATTAAGGTTGTTATGGTTTTCTAAATTGACTAAAATATATTTTATAAAGCAGTTGTACTATCATGTATCCAAGTTATTATAGAATGAAAAACATTCAACTTTAGTATAAACAAGGATATGCAAAACATTTCAAACATTTCTACATCAAAAATCAGAATTAATATATATGAAATTTAAAATAACATATAAGAAAAGGTTTATTAACAAACATGATTTCTTTCTAGTTAATTATCTTACGGGTAATCACTGCTTGGTTATGAGTTGATACCATTTTGCACAGATTTCAACCTATATTACAATTATAATTGCTTATATATACATATTTAGTTCACAAGAGGAGATCTTAGTCCAACTGAAGGCAGTGTTGATCAAGGAAAGTTGATACATGTAATCTAAATCCTGACATCTAAATACACACACACACACACACACACACTATTTTGTTAAAAAAATCATTTGAAAGATTGGTACCACTATGCCTGAGCAGTTAAGTTTTGGCTAATGTGTTTTTATTCATGAAAGGAAACCAAAGGACCAAAGGATGTAAGTTCATCAGGTAGTTTGTTGTGAGAATTACTTTAAAGGCAGTATCACATATCATTGAGCTAGTATGCACTAAATTTCTTCTATTCTTTCAATGAAAAGCCATATAGAACTTTCTAGAGAACATTATACAATAGGTGAACATATGGCAAGAAAACTTTGTCATTATGGACTTCATTGAATATAATTGTCTAATAGTCTCTGTTTCTTCTAAAAAGTCAGAAAAATTTCATTCCCTAAGATTAAGACAGAACAGGATTGAAGAACTGATATTTGAAGAATAAAGGGAGAATATGAGAAAATCAGTTAAAACACAGAAAAGACCTCTTAACAGAACAGGATTGAAGAATTGATATTTGAAGAATAAATGGAGAATATTGGAAACTAATTAAAGCACGGAACAGTACTGTTAACTCAGTACTGAAAATTGAGGACTTACAATCTGTATATATGGATCCCCCCAACACACACACACACACACACACACACACACACACACACACACACACTTTCCATTGTTTCTCTTCTCTGGGACTTATTCCATCAATCATACTTCCCTGTGTCATGAATTTCTATTTTTCCCTGTTCACTAGCTTATTTTTTTTAATGATGCATTGCAATCAAACATCTTTGTTTGGTACAAGTTAGTAAAGGTATACATGCACACATTTATCATTTAACCCTTCCCCAATTCCCGCCCCACTCCCTCCCACTCCCTACTTCTCAAGTTCAGTTTAGTGATTGACTTTGATATGTCTGTGAAAGTACATCATGTGCATTAAGGTGTTTTCTCCCCCCCCCCATCACCTTCAGTTAAGTCACCTTCTTTGCTTATCTAAGGTTTCTCCTTTTTTGTCTAGAGTCTCTCTTATGTCCCACTTTCTCCCTACCTTCTGCATATTAGGGAGAGCATACAATTTTTTATTTTTATTTTTGTGACTGACTAGCTTATTTTCAATTGTTCTTTCCTTCTTTTTCCTTTTTTCTTTTTAAATAAACCCACTATTTTTATTTTGCTTTATTTGTTTTTGTGGTACTGGAGGAAGAACCCAGGGCCTTATACATGCCTTATACATGCTAGGCAAATACTATAACACTGAGCTACATTCTCAACTTTAAATAATTAATTTATGTTGTACAAAAAACATTGTATATTTGTACTGTGTGCAACCTGTCCTCTTGAGGAATATATACATTATGGAATGGTCAAATTTTATATAATTCACAAGTACATTATCTCACAGAGTTATCAATTTTGTGATAAGAGCACATAACATCCATTCTCTTTATATTTTTAAGAACACAATATGTCATTATTAACTATAGTCACCCTGCTGTACAATGGATCTCTTGAAATTTATTCCTCCTGTCTAACTATAATCATGTATACTTTGATCTCAGCTTCTCTCACAATCTCCCCTGTAGCAATCCCAGCTAGCCTATTAAATATTCTCTGTCCCACCTTAATTAATTTTATCTCTAAAACTGCTTGCTTTCTAAAACACTGATACTCAAAAACCACAGAATATTTCCAGTATTACAGAATAAAAGGTTCAGCAGTATGCACCTGCATCTCTTTCCTTATGTTTCCCATTACAGTCCTATGCTTTTGCTATATTTCTAGTTTCACAAACCATCCTGTTCAAGATTGTTATTTATCAAGTTCTACATGAGTGCCGTCACTTCTATAAGGTCATTCCAGCACCCTCCCCAACATCAGCGATAACCTCTGCATCACTCCTATATACTAGACATATCATTTGATTCATATATATAGCTCTTGATTAAATTGTCTTTGTAATTGTTTATGTATCCTCCACTAGATTTTCAGCTTTTGGAATTAAGAAACACTCATATTCGACTCTTAATAATAAGCACAGGTTCTAGCAATGGAAAATGTTTAATAAACAAACAAAATCTGTTACTTTTAAATTCATTCTATTTCTAGATGTCTGCCTTGGATTACAAGAACCTCTACAGTGAAAGTTGGAATCCAGTCATATGGAACTTACCATCCTTTAAAACAATTTTTTGTTCATCAAGATGAATTGCCAAATATGGATAAATAGTAAGAATACAGTTTTCTGCTGTTGCTGTAACTGGAAGTGAAAACCTAAAAATGAGAACATAGCATTTCAGTAAAATGAAATTTTCAGAGACAGTAAATACAATAAAATATTTTTAAGTATCTCAGATTCCTTTAATAATGAAGACACAAATTATTCATCATTTTTTCTTTTCACTTACTTTGTTTTTGTTAACCACCTACTATATGTATCTTAAAGGTTTTAAAATATTCATTGTTAAAGCTTTTACCAAAGATTGCAATATTCAATTGTCAAATGTGATCTAGAACATAAATTGTAATGATGCAAGTACAAAACCATAGATCCTGAAAGTTTTAGAGTTGAAGCGGTTTCAGAGTTAAATTATTAAAATCAATGTTTTTTAGATTAAATAACATACTTTTCCCAGACACACCATCAACACTGCCATTATGGAAACAAAACTGTTAGTTTTTGCTTTAACTGTGATTACAGAAGGGGAAGAAAGACTATTTTAGCAAATGTGGTTGATATTCTGCCCTTATTACCTTATCCCCTGAGACATATGTACTTGTGCTATTCTCCCATCCTCTGGGTGGGTATGGAGGAATACTCACAACCTTCCTCAGAGAACTACCCCTGGACTATTGGAGCTGCTCAAAACCAGAATTACCTGGAATTTTATGTTCCTTGGGGGAAGCCCATAACCAATACATACATGTTGTGGGAGTTACAAATTCCAGTTCCCTGGCCTCAAACAGAAACAAAACTGTGGTGCCACCTTTGTTCCAAAGAACATCACAAGATCAGACTGAGGCTAGGACTTTGACCTAAGTATCATATTTATTTGGGGTGAGTGATTCCCTATTTTGATTCCCTATTCCAAGCCTCTTGTTTTTCTGTGGAATCATTTCCTTAATATATTACATATCTCTGACTCTTCATTTAAAAACCAGCTTGTGGACAATGCTACGAAATGACTACCAAAAGAGCAAATGAAGCACTCTCACATCAATGATTTGTAAAATTCTAAGAAATTAATTAACGTATGGTTGAAAATAGTTGTAATTATAAGAAAAATAAGAACAAATATGCTAAGGTTTATTTTTATTATCTTGCAAAACTCGCTTTCTGAAGGTTATAACACTTGATTTTAAGATGTTGCTTGAAGTAAAGAATAACACACATGTAAGAAAAAGTAATAACTAACGTACAAAATTTACATTGTCATATTCTTCCAGGGATCACATAATACAGAAATTATACAAGTTATTAGAAAGAGAATATTAGAATATAGATATTTCATTCATTGATATTATTATTAAAGTATATTGAAATAGAAAATGGGATTATAGCTGATAATACTAACACTATTCATTTTAACAAAATATTTTTCAGAAAATGGAGCAATTTTGGTGCCTCATCAGGGAACAATATAAATATTTACAAAATCCCTATGTCAATGCTTACAAACAGGAAATATTAATGGTAGAGATTTTACCCTAAAATACTCAGTATTACAGTAACAGTGAAATGAAAGACAATCTGACATTATGGGCTTCATGTCCATTCTGAGACTTAAATAGCAACCTTAATGCATGAGTGGTTTAGAACAGTTCCATTTGGCAAAATCAGGACAGACATTCCTGAAATAATAATGTCAATGATATGCTATTGATGAAAGTAATGACAATGGGCTTTTACTGTTTGTGACAATGTTTCTCATTATTATATTGAGTGTGGTCATTTGGATTATGAGAGGATGTACCAGTTGTCTTCATTTCTTTTTATAGCAATATTCAAAAATTATAATTTACATAATACAAAATCCATCTAGTTAAAGTTTAAAATTAAGTCATTTTAATATATTCACAGATTTGCATGGCAATCTCTGCTATCTAAATTTAGAATATTTTTATCGCCCTTAAATCAAAATCCTTAACCATTAAAAGTCACACCTTGGGGGTTAAGATTTCAACATATGAATTTGGTAGTGAGGTATACACGAACAAACCATAGCATCTTTCTAACTTTCAGGGTTTTATGGTAGCAAAAAGCATGCATTTGTTCTTCAGAAAAGAAGCAAACAGCCATTCAGTAAAATATAACTACAATAAACCTTTAAAGATAAACAGTGGTTGTATCCCCTGGAAATTTCTATGCTTTTATTTCTAGTAAGTTCGATGGGGAAAGAGAAAGGATGAATTCCTAAAGTTAGACAATGGCAAGACTAGGCTGCCATATGAGTCACACTAACCTAATCAGAATCATTATCTGATATGAATTCTATTAGTACATCTCATGTCCACTCTATGGTTATATATTTAATCATGAATTTAACTGATGCCTACAGTTAAGAAATTATTCTGACCTGGGAATTGACTGATTATCTTGCTTCTGTTTATTCAAGTTTTGTGATTCTTTCCAGACTAATGTTCTCAATACTAATAAGTAGTACTCTGCTTTAACTTACCTTTAATACACTACATAATTTTTATATTATTTTTATTTGTGCATTGTAATTGTACATTAGAGTGGAGATTGTCGTGGTACATTCATATATGCACATCATTTTGACTGTTTCCTTTCCCATACCTCCCCTTTTCCTCCTCTCTTCCCTTCCTATGCATCATGGTAGGATTCATCATTCATTATTTGAAAGAATAAATGATATTAGGCACTAAACAAAATTATAACTGTTAATTTTGGCTGGTAAATGTAACATTGTAAATTAACTCCTGAATAAATATTTTTCTGATATTTTGCCTCTTTTGATGTATATATGTGATCATTCCTTAACTAAATGATAATGTAATTATTTTAAAATAACACCAATATAACAATTAGAAAAAAACTAAAGTCACTCCTCATTTATTAGAAAAAAATTAAAGTCACTCCTCTAGCCACTGGCAACTACTAACCTGCTTACAATCTCTATAGCTTTGCTTATTTGGTACATTTCTCTTTAGAAATTAGTAAGAAATCAGTAGATGAAATTTTGTCACTCTGAGGACAACCCTTCCCTCACCAAACTTTCATATTTTCATATAGAATAACAAGATGACCACATATAATTCATTAAATAAGGAGTGGAAAGGTTCATCATTCATCTCTGGTCATTATATAGTGAATAATTAATACTCTAATTACATATCTCTAATTATTTCTCCATCATTAGTGACAATAAGAATTTCTGCTTGCCTGCCTCATTTTTTTTGGTGATGAAATGTTGAAGCTTCATGCTAAATCTATGAGATAAATGACCTGGTAGTTACAATATTTTATCACTTTCAATTAGCATACGAAATCCTGTGATGTCCTTTCAAAACTATGTCAAGCACCATGAGAAATAGTGTGATATAATTTTTTATTTTCATCTTTACTAGGTTCTACTCCTATCTGTACTATTTCAAGGCAAGTTGTACATACTAAAAGCAGTCCTATTGAAAATGCTTTAAATTCATAAAGACCAGAGACAGAAGAAAGAAGAAGCCTCCAGATTTTTGGAAATATGTCACTTTAGTTTAAGTATGGTTGTTTGTTCAAACATTTTTCTATATGACAGCTAGAAAAATACATGTTGAAATTGACACTGGCTATGAAGGAATAAAAGTAGAGATCACTGCTAATACTGCTTTGAATTATGATACATTTATATTATAGAGCTTAATAAAATAAGAAGTAGGAGAAGAAAAGATACTGGGTCAGCCTTTTGAAAATGCATATAATTGTGAAATCCATTAGGATCAACAACAACATCAAAACAAGTGCTTACAGTGTGCACATAGTCTTTAAACAAATACTTACAATCAATGGAATAAATTTGGATGACTGTTTACTTCAGAGGAATTGATAGCATAAAACAATTTCTTTGAGAAACCTTTCTAACACAGCTTATCCATATCTATTCACAATGATTTTTAATTCATAACTTGTAGCAAATTATTTCAATGTAATCTTATTCACATAAAAATATTAATTGATATGTTTACTTCAATTTTTAGTGCTTACTGTAGCTAGTACTTCTATGTTAGGTCAATCAATGGGACAAGTGAATTTTAATTCTGGTGGTCTAACGTATATTTATAAAAATAGAGCTCATTTACAATGTTGCCAAACACAAGAATCCCTCTTAGCACAAGTGAGAAAGGACATCATGTATCATTTTGCTAATCAGTAATAAGTAATATAAATTTTGGATTTCTTTACTTATTTTAATAAAGCAAATCAGACTGAAAATATTCCCAATTATAATGCATTGCCATTTTTTTTCAAGTATCCTTTCTTGGTAGTGATGGAGGTCAGGGAAAAATAAAGTTATAGTTGCTCTTCTGGGCATTGCAAGAATTCAAAATATGTTACCTGAAGTCCATCACGATAGTGTTATTTATAATTGTTAATAATTATAGAAAATATGTATTAACCAACTTAGTGATCTTAAATAGATTTTAAATTTAATCTAAATGTGAATAGGTTCATTCATATATGAATGTATTCCATTGATTCTTATCACAGAAGAGTAGGATAAGGGTAAACAATGCTTCTACAAATCACATGAGAGATCCACAGATATTAATCAAACATAGAAATATATGTCGATGTAAGCAAAACTTTAAATATATATCAGTTTTTTCACATTACCTATCTTATTTATACTATAGGAAGTAATATGGAAATTATCCTAAAACTTAGATAAACCATACTTGATATCTCAGTATCTCTCTTTGGAGCCTAGTTTCATGATTTTAATGTATTAACAACTTTGGTTAATATATATATCAATATATGTTTTACTGTAATTCAGTGTTCCTATGAGAAAACATTATAGTTGTTAATGCAGTTTTATGAAATTATCAGGCAAGAATTATGGCAAAAGCGATATTCATCATTTTTGTAATATGTTTATATTTGGAATAATTATATATACACATATATACATACAAAGATATTTGTGTATATGCATACATATACATGCTATTGTTTGTTTATGTTTTCTTGAAGAATATATAAATTTATTTTATTATTTTATTTCAAAAACACACAGGAATAATTTAAGCTTAAATAAAAAAGAAATATATTACATAGTCAATGACACTGCCTTCACTCCAAAGATTAAAATTTCTCATTATGATGCTTTACTCTGTCATGAAATCAGTGCAGTAATGTCTAATAAAGTTGAGTTGAGTAATCAGTTCTCTGTCCTGTGACTCATTGGCTATTTTTCTATTTTTATACTTACGTATTTGTTATTTCAAAAGTCCTAGTGCATAGACACTTCTTAGTAGATAATTATATGGACTTCTTATTAGATAATTATATGGATTAACATTTGCAACCTAATTGAACCAAACACTGAAACTCCCACTGTGTTGACATGAACTTATAGAAAACAATAAGCTCACTTTCATTAAATCATACCTAGAATATTATAGTTCATTTTACTGTGAAAGAAAGCCTCAAGCTAGCTGAAATATTAGAATAAGTAATTTTAACAGGCTATTTTCCTTATATCTCTAAGAAGATTTTATTATACGTTTTTACCAATATAACAAAATAAGTGATAGTTATGATCTACTCTAATGAACCTTTAAATATATAAACAGCAATAGATTAAAGTCAGAGTTATCCTTACAGTTTGGAGGTCACCAACGAAGTGCCATTGTAGAACTTCCTCTGCTAAACCTCACCCTTAAAAATTATTTCCAAAACCATCTGGCCAAACACATGAGATTTTACCATGAAATATATATTCTCACTAGTTAGATAAACTCAATCCAGAAGTATAATTGTTGATTATTAATTAGTAGCTTGAAGCTTAACTATTAACACCTGAGAAAGGGCACTTATTAGAGATCTACTAGTATGTGCTGAGACAACCATATAGGTTTGAGATGATAGAAAATGATCTGGCCTCATTTTCAAAAATAATATGGCATACAATCCTAGTACTGGGGAGGATGAAACAGGAAGATCATAGGTGTGAGGCCAGTCTCAGCAACTTAGTGAGATCCATTTCAAAATAAAAAATAAAATAGGGCTAGGGGTGTAGCTCAGAGGTAGAACATCTCTGAGTTCAATCCCCAGTATCCCCCATATGTATATATGGTTACAGATGTGTCTTAACAAACTTTTTATTAATAACAGCAAGAAAATATTAATATGCTTCTATGGAGACATTTGAAATGTAGAATTAACAAAACAATAAGTCAGGTCATATTTTAAAACAAAACCAAGTATTCCATTCAACCACAAAAGAAAGAATATATCTAATAAAAAATAAAGAATATTCAGGCCACTCTCTCCTACTAAGGCAATAACTAACAACAGTGGCCTACTGGTAAAGACTGGGCACCAGAGTCCAGAACCTTGTATGTCTTATAGAATTTTGGGTAAACAGAGCCAAATCTGTATTAGCCTGGATGGCCAGATTGTTTGAAATGTAATTAGAACATCAAGAAGGGTTTATAGAATGGCTTTATAATTTCAACTTAATAAATACTGGGAGTACTGAAAAAGGAGAAAAACTTTTACAAGTTGGAGCAGAATCAGAGCTTATCCTTCTCTTCCTTATAGAAATAGAATTTTCTTCCAGAGTTGTCAGCAGGATCTACAACCATGCAGGCACATGTGTCCATGGAACTAACCTCAATCAATGACATATTAGCAAATTTGAAGAACATATGCTCCATGACATCTACTTACATTGTTTTTTGGGTTGTTTTTTGTTGTTGTTGTTGTTGTTTTACCCTGAACTCTTTGCGTTGCATTCCATTATCTTGAAAATAATACCACCAAATAGCCACCTCAAAATCATGTGTTAAAAACAATAGAGCTATCCTACGTATCTAAAACTGCTTCCCATTATATTCTGCTGTAGGACATATGTGGGAAAATCACAGAATAATAGATATATTGAATTGAAAATAACTCACAAATTTATACATATATATATATATATAACTGTATACATGTATATATAGATGATTGCTATTTGTATAACTGAAGATAATATATAAAAACAACACATTTCAATACATGATGTTGGTGGGGTGAAAGGTAGAGAAATTGCCTATTAATGCTATTTTTGAAAGGTTTTTTTTTTGAACTGCTATAAAAATATACATTTTTGTTTGCTATATAATTGGGAGCTGGATAGTCATCCAGTGTATGAGGAGAATGGAGAAGGCTATGCTAGGAGGACACCCATGTTAGCACTTGACTGCATGGGAGTCTACCTTCTAGAAGCCCTGTGAAAATGAGCAATCATGCAGGTACACATATCCACTAACTGAGATACACAGAATAAGTGAAATCTCTTTTAAAATGAAAAACTTCCAAGCCTGGCAGAGGCTTTCTATCTCTTACTGTTCCCAGAGTGGACAGGGACAGAGAAAAAAAAAAAGAAGGAAACTGTAGAAACCACAACAACTATGATTGATTCTTTTATTCTGTTCCTTGGTGTTAAAATACTATGATTTTAGTAATCTGGAAAGACATGGTAAACATTACTTTGGAAGTTTCTAGGCCTTTGACTATATATATATATATATATAAATTTTTAAACCGCCATTTTGCTACAAGTGAATGATGAACAAATTATAATCCTGAACATTTTGTGTTTATAATTTATCAGACTACACTGGCATTATACTTTTGTTAAATATAAATGAAACATTCTATTTTATAAAATAGACTGTGTTACAATCCTCTGATTTGTTTTAACAGATCTACCATGGAAATAATGTTTTTCAAAGAATGAAGGTTCCATAACTAATGACTTTTCACAGGGTAGGACAAGGCATAAAGAACAAAGGACTATATCAGAATATAGCATGGTACTTTATAAGTTTGATTCCCTTCCCCTCACTGCCTATTCTATATAACACATAAAATCAATAAAGGTGAACAAGCACATAGTATTATTCCTAATCCAACCCCCAAAACATGATGGAGAGTTTTTCTAGGCAATATTCCAACCCGGGCGTGGTGGCGCACCCTTGTAATCCCAGCATTCGGGAGGCTGAGACCAGAGGATCTGGGTTCGAGGCCAGCCTCAGCTACCTAGTGAGGCACTCCACAACTTAGTGAGAGATCAATTAGATATTGAAATCCTCCTGCCTTTCAGCAGCCACGGTGCTAAAATTCAGGAAGGGTAATAGTATATGGACATCAGGTTTGCACTAAATCTTGAGTCTCCAAATCATGAGCACATCCTAAATAACTCCTCTTAGTCCATGAGGAGAGATCTGAGTACCTCAAAAGTTGCTTCTACTATGTGACTTTATCCTTTAGAGGTACTTGACTCACTGAATATACTTACATATATTTAAATATGCATCTAATACCTTAAAAGTATCCAAATACCTTAAAAAGGCACATACATAGAAGAAATTAATTTATGCTATAGTCAGTAAGGTACCACTGCTCATTTGGCCTATGGCATTAATGCTCCAATTGATTTGACTCTGAGTCTGATTCATGTTTTGAACATTTCCTTTATGTGATAGAGGTTCCTATACAGAAACCTCAATGTGTCAGCAATAGGCATGCTAAATGCACTTGTTAAACTACTGGAAACTAGCTCAATGGTTCTTGTACATTTTACACAAATACCAAATTATGCACAAAGGATAACAATAATAAGAATCAGCTTTCATCATTTCTCATTTCTTTTTATTGTATCAAATTTTTAAATAATATAAATTCCATGTAAATTATTGTTAATATTCTACTATTTAATGAGAGAAAGTATAACAAGATTTATTATGCATCAGAAGTGTTTACAAATTCATAACAAGGTGGGTAAAGTGATACTATATTAAGGAAGAGTAAATATAATTAAGGACTGACTGTTCTCAGTTTTAAACAACAGATTGCATATTTTAAAATACATTTCTCGTCAGAAAATCTTTCAATATACTTGTAATTAAAACTGTGATTTTTATATTTTTATCTGTAAGGTTAGAATAAGATGAAGAATTAATATACAAATGAATAATGCAGAAATTATTTTAGCATTAAAACCCTATAAATTCATTAACTTATCTGTATGTCTAAAGTCCTTAGTGTACCTGTTTTAAACTACACACACACACACACACACACACACACACACTCTCTCTCTCTCTCTCTTTCTCTCTAAATCCTTAAGTCCAGCAAACAAGTTTGTGCTCAGCTCTGTTTAAAAAAAGATCAAGCTGGGCTAGTGGTGCACACTTGTAATCTGTGTACTTGGGAGGCTGAGACAGGTGGATCACAGGTTCACAGCCAGCCTCAGCTACCTAGTGAGGCACTCGGCAACTTAGTGAGACCCTGTTTCAAAATAAAGAATAAAAAATAAGGCTTCGGGTGTAGCTCAGATGTAGAATGCCCCCGAGTTCAATCCCCAGTACCACAAAAAAAATAAAATAAAATGTTCCCTTCCTCTCTCTCCATTTTTCTCTCCTCCAATCCCCTTCCACTATTTTAAGTAGTCTTTTTCCTCATTTATGAAGTCCTATTTGCTTCATATTTTTGTTCTAGCTTAAACATAAAGAGAGAAAACCTAAGACACTTAACTTTCTGAGATAGGCTGACCTCACTTAGCATAATATTCTCTACTTCCATACATTATCCTGAAAATGGCATAATTTTGTTCTTCTTTATGGCTGAGTAAAAATCTACCGTGTGTATATCCCATAGTTTTGTAATCCATTCATTGGTGGATGGATACTTAGATTGGTTTCATAATTTGGCTACTCTGAATTGTGTTGCTATAAACATGAGTATACATGTATCACTATAAAAGTTAGTTATAGAACTTCAATTTTTTATTTTAATGCCCAAAGTTGAGAATCGCTGCTATAAAACAGCAAACAGTTGGTATCTGAATAGTTTAGATTTATTTCCTTTGGATTAAATTTTAATTTTCAGTTATTCATGTTAGCCCTCTTATGAAACACGTTTTCTCCCTTTGCTCAAAAGTAATCAATCCAAATTTGAGAAATTAAACCTAGAAAAAAATATTTAATTTTGAGGATAATAGATATGCATTAAATATTTGTGGGATTAAAAATGTATAGAAGGTCTCAGCATTCTGGATGCTTCATTCTGAATTATGAACCCTGAACTTGTGTTAGCTATTTGTTCAATGAGGGACTGCTAACTCAGGTTAACCCACTGGTTATCTAAAATACATATTTGAAATCAACTCTTGATTGTCTAAAACACCATAGGTTAGAGGTTAATCATGAGAAAATATTAAATTTCCTTTGGTATTGTTAGGATTCCTGTGAAATTAATCACTCAGGACATAACTATCATTCTTGGCAATGCCTAGCTGAAGTGCCAATCGGGCTGTGAATTTATAAGCAAGAGGAAGTGGCACTACCTCATTATGGTAATTACAAGTTTCAGGATGTAATGTTTCCTCTCAGCCTATAGTGGAAACGATGGTGCAAAATAGGGGATTTGAACATTCTGACACTGCTTAAATCATCTGATCTCTGTGTGAATTCTCTGAGCAGAGATGTTTTCAAAGATAACAATA
>PVLC010011937.1:20402-45800 GCA_004027655.1 Graphiurus murinus
AAAAAAAAAAAAAAAAAAAAAAAAAAAAAAAAAAAAAAAAAAAAAAAAAAAAAAAAAAAAAAAAAAAAAAAAAAAAAAAAAAAAAAAAAAAAAAAAAACAAAGATAACAATAAACATTAATTCTGAAATACAATGTAAATGATTTGTAGATTATTCAAAGCAACCTTTATCCCCATGGCAATTGAATTCCTGCCCCTGCTTATTCTTCCCTCCCTGTACAAAGCTTTCTGTCTCTATGAAGATTAATGTTTTGCTCAAGGGTTGACTCAAGTGACTTTCTTTTCTTTTCTTTTTTTTTTCTTTACTGGGGATTGAACTCAGGGGCATTCTACCTCCGAGCTATACCCCCAGCCCTATTTTTTATTCTTTATTTTGAAACAGGGTCTCACTAAGTTGCAGAGGGCCTCACTAGGTAGCTGAGGCTGGCCACAAACCCAGATCCTCTGGTCTTAGCCTCCCAAATGCTGGGATTACAAGCGTGTGTCCCCACGCCCGGCTCAAGTGACTTTCTTAATAGTAGAATGTCCACTATTCTATAGTAACCACTGGAAAACCACTCTATAGTAACCACTGGAATCATTCAGGAAAACCAGAATACTGATCCTAAAATTAATGTCAATTCTAAAACATTACTCAGTTTATTGCAATACGACAAAGATTATTCTAAGCACGTTATAAGCATTTTAGCATTCTATTCTCACAGTGCCCATCTGCTCAAATATCACACCCTGTGGAATGCTTTATCTGTCAAATATGCATAGGATTCATTACTCTCTTGCTCATTAAGCTGGGTTGGTGGTACAGGCCTATTCTTTCAGCTAGTTGGGAGTCTGAGGCACCAAATCACTTGAGCCCAGGAGTTTGAGGCCACCTTAAGCAGCACAGTAAGAATCCTCTATAAAACAAAAGAAAATAAAACAAATATAAAATAAAACAAAAATAATTTTCTCATTAAAAATATTCTTCTTGCCACAAAAAGTAAATTGCATGCTCTCCCTAATATTCGGAAGCTAGGGAGAAAGTGGGCCATAAGAGGGACTCTAGACGAAGAAGGAGAAACCTTAGATGAGCAAAGAAGGTGACTTAACTGAAGGTGATGGGGGGGGAACACCCTATGCATATGATGTACTTTCACAAACATCAAAGTCAATCACTGAGCTGAACTTGAGAAGGAGGGAGGAGAAGGAAGTGGGGCAGGAATTGGGGAAGTATTAAATGAAAGATGTGAGCCGGGCCTAGTGGCGCACACTTGTAATCCCAGCATTCTGGAGGCTGAGACTGGAGGATCCGGATTCGTGGCCAGCCTCAGCTACCTAGTGAGGCACTCCGCAACTTAGTGAGACTCAGTTTCAAAATAAAGAATAAAAAAATAGGGCTGTGGGTGTAGCACGGAGGTAGAATACCCCTGAGTTCAATCCCCAGTACCGCAAAAAAAAAAAATATGTGTACATGTATGCTTCTACCAGCTTGTACCTAACAAAGATGTATGATTACGATGCACCAATAAAAATACATACATTCTTTTTGTTAGTCTATGATATACTATTTATCAGTTTTTGCCTTCCTTATTATAATTGAAGCCCCATGAGGGCAGGACTTTTGTTGTTACCTGAGTATCAGAAGAAAGCCAGGTATAAAGTTAGCACTCAATAAAGGTTGAATGGATAAATAGGTAAATGAGAAAAATCTATTTCATGAATACAAAGAATAGGATACACCAGGAACACAAGTTTTTTTGTTTGTTTGATTGTTTGTTTGTTTTTGGAGGTAGGAAAAAAAAGATCACCTCATTATCCTTTAAGAATGATGGCTTTTACAGCTCAGAATCATGTAATAATTCATTTCATTCAGTGTTAATGCTCAACTCCTTCCAACAGCTTCAAATGCCATACCTAGTCTCTGCTGGTGCATTCATTACCTCTCTAACCTTTTTTTTCTGAATTCCTCACCTTTTGCTCATTCTGCATAGGTCACAGGGGCCTTTTCATAAGCACCCACCTTGATGGTCTCTCACCAGCTACTCTATCCATTGAGAGAATGTTTCCAGCTATCCTTCTAATACCAGCCCCTTATGCAAATCCTATCCTATCCTATCCTATCCTATCCTATCCTATCCTATCCTGGAAATCTCTTCTTATCACTCCAAGTCATACTACACTCTATTTGCTTACTCCCTAACACTCTCTATGACCTTAACTCAGTTCCTTTTCTTTTTTCTGTAGATTCTATCACTTATTACATACCAGAAAATGTTTCTTTTATGGTGTTTACTATTTATGATCTGTTTTCCCCAGTAGAGTCTAAATTCTATGGGTAGAGATCATATTCTGCTTCCTGATATAACCCCAAGTGTCTGGCACATGATAGATACCCAGTACATATTTATTGAAATAATAAATGAATGTGCTAATAGTTACCCAGAAAGTCAAGTTGCTAATTGACAATAATGCTGAATCAGAATCCCCTAAAATTGACAGGCTCCCTCTAAAATGGTCAACTTCCTGATAACTTCCTTTTAGCATTTCTTCCTGGTGAGTAAAGGCTGAAAGGCTGAAAGGCTGTCTCCTGCAACCTTTAGCCTGATAAGTGCCAAGGAGCTTAGACCTGGCTGAGAAACACATATACTCTGGCTATGTAAACATAAAACTCCACATAAAGTGATAAATTTATAAAGTAACATATATTGTTTCAGTAATAAACATGCTTTGAGTATTTTTGTAGAAAATATTTTAATTTTATAAGAAACATGTTTTCATTTTTAAATTGTTGATATGAAACTTACAATATTAGAAAAGAAAGCCGGGCGTGGTGGCGCACGCTTGTAATCTCAGCATTCGGGAGGCTGAGACCGGAGTATCCGGGTTCGCGGCCAGCCTCAGCTACTTAGTGAGGCCCTCCGCAACTTAGTGAGAGTCGGTTTCAAAATAAAGAATAAAAAATAGGGCTGGGGGTATAGCTCGGAGGTAGAAAGCCCCTGAGTTCAATCCCCAGTACCGCAAAAAAAAAAAAAAAAGAAAAAAAATATTAAAAAAGATACTTTATTAGTTGTTTTTATATTGAATTTTAGTGTAATAAATTTACTTCACATCCTTTACAAACTATTAATTTAAAATATCTGAGTTTTATAATATTTTATAGGTACTCATATATAATAAACTTATTTTTGAGTAGCAATTATGTATAGAGATGATGACTGAATTTGTAACAGGTTTTTTCTTTTCTTTTTTTTTTTTTTTTTGCGGTACTGGGGATTGAACTCAGGGGTGTTCTACCTCCGAGCTATACCCCCAGCCCTATTTTTTATTCTTTATTTTGAAACCGTGTCTCACTAAGTTGCGGAGTGCCTCACTAGGTAGCTGAGGCTGGCCGCAAACCCAGATCCTCCGGTCTCAGCCTCCCGAATGCTGTGTAACAGGTTTTTTCAACAAAACCATAAATATTTGCTTGATTTATGCTACAACCATAGAGATAATTTATGAGTTTTCACCTCATTAAAATTTGAATAACAATAAAAATAAATGAATAATATCCTTGACTTTATTGAGTAGACTGCAATTAGTATCATTATTATTTTCAAACAAAAAATTTTCATTTGTGTGTGTGTGTGAGAAAGAGAGAGGGGGAGAGAATGCTGGGAGAGACAAAGGGAGAGAGAGAAACATATGGCAAAGAGAAGGAAGGAAAGAAGATAAAACATCTTTTCTCATTCTTTGGAAATTCTATACATAACATATGATAGTACTAATCTCAGAAATATATGCCTATAGTAGAAATTTCTATATGATCCTACTCTTTTCATTGAGATTCGCCTCTCAGCCCTGTCTTATGAAAATCCATCAAAACAACTCACAAAAATACCATCAAAACAAGAGGCTGCTTTAGCTGCCATATCTCAAGATCTATTTTCATGCTTAAAATACTCTTTACCTAAATCATCATCCCATTTTACAGATGAGGAAACTGTAAGGTTCAGAAGTAAAACAATGCCAGAATTTGACACCAGGCAGCATAGCACCAGAGTAACGGCCGGTAAATCACTATTATGCTATCTTTCATTAGAGCAAAATTGTATTTTGGAACTCTACGAAACTCTTTATGTGCAAAGTTATATTAGATGCTACTCTCCCTTTATTATTTTACAATGATGTCTAATATAAGCCTACTATTCTTGACTGTCAAGTACAATATTCTATGTTTTAATATCTTACCAGTTATCTTTGTCATCATAGAAAAAAAGATTGCTGAAAAATGACACAGGTTTTGATGATTTGAAACTGAGGTGGCAGGTGAGCCCAAGATTAATTCCATCATTGGAGCCTGTGATGATTCTACCTTTTGGAAATGTCACAGAAACAGGGTGAATCTCATCATCATCAAGAAGCCTTGCAGTGGGAATTTGGAAATTTAGAGTTGAATTTCTGTGTAAAGAGAGGAAAAAAAAGGGGTTTTTTTAGCTCAAAACACCACCAAGCAATTGGATTTAAATGTTTGTTTTTTAATCATCACAAAAATTAAAATAATAATTATTTTCAATAAAATGTTCAATTATCAAACATCTTTGTAACATCTCTTATTTTATGTTAACAGTATAAGATTAATAGCATATTAATTTATTCAAGAACCACTTGAGATTAGCTAATATCCCTTTTGTTCTATATGAATTAAAAAAGAGATAAAATATCTGATTAAATACATGTTTTTAGCCACAACCATGACCATTGTTCTTAAATCCATTATGACAAGAATTTATAAATATTACCACTTTAATGGCTAGTGTATTTACACTACATATTAATAGATGCATATAATGCAGAATTTTTTAAAATTCAGATACATTAAGTACTTGTGTAAATATATAAATATACAAGTTGTACCTGCTTATAAGATGGTGTCTTGAAAGAACTGAACATTCCAAAGTAATATTAATGTTGAAGAATTACACTCTTTCACAAAATGAATGGTATTTGGAGCAAACCCCATGGTATTAATAAGTACCCATCATTTCTTATGTGCCAAATATTTGAAACCAAAGTTTATACTATATTCTTCAACTTGGATAATTAAATTTATTTTCAACCATTACATCACACTTGAAACTTGTGTTCTCTGGATCTCAGAGTATTCATTGAAAAATAAGGATTAAACTAGAGAAATTCTGAAGTAGGTACAAGTTCTAATAGTCAATGTAATTAATGCTTAGAGGCAATTCATACTAATACATAAATACTTATAATTTATATAATTCTAACATGTAGCAAGCTACTCTTTATTTTTATTTCCCCATGTTTATAGATAAGTATATGTCACTAAATTATTTCAATTTTTTTTTTGTAAGGAGAGCTTTAATACCTGAAATTTAAACATTAGAAAATCTTTTGAAAGACAACATCTGCTATGGGCAAATTATATTCCATTGTGTTCACAAATGAAGAGAAGTAATAAAGATTCCATTTCAGAATAAATATATTTTATCTAAGTATATTATGTTTCGCATTACTGTGGTGCAATTCACACATTTTGAGAATTTATGTACTATAATCTCTAGATTGCATTTGGAATTCAGTTTGATGAGTCTTAAAACTATGTGCCTCGTTTTGGCTTTTGTTTTCTTTTCATTTTTTTCACCTTTACCATGGTATCCTTTCTTTTTCACTTTTAATAATGTTATTGATGCATTATAATTATAAAACAGTGAGACTCAGAGTGATATTTATGACAGAAATTTAAAATGTTTTCTATATTTCTTTTTTTACATATTTTCTTTCATGTTCAAGTCTTCAATACAGTTGTAAACGATTCTCATATTTTTTGTGAGGTAGTGATCCAGTTTGAAATACTGTGTTCCATACAGATATTCAATTGCTCCAGCACCACTTATTATAAGGAATAGTAACCTTTTTCTCCAAAACTATGCCACATGACCTTTGTCAGATATCTAGTATCCATACATGCATGAGTCTTTTTTAAGTCTCCCTACTCTATTCTTGTGATTTTATCTATCACTGCATTTCTAATCGCATTGGTTTAGTTTTGATATTTGGAAGGCTTTTTTTTGTTTCTTACTCATGGTTTCACTGTGTCTTTGTTTTGCATATCATTCCTATTCCTTTAATTTCTACTATTTCTCATTTCATTTTACCTTCTCTACTCCATAGCATTTACTATTCTTATTCTTACTTATCGAGTTGAACATGTTTGAAATTATCATTCCTTTTTACCTTTCTAATATCAGTACTTAAGACAATATATTTTCATATAAATAGAATTTTTGTTGCATTCCATTAAGTTATTCATTCATTCTCATTCTCTCTCTCTCTCTCTCTCTTCACCGCCCCCCCCCCCGCAAGGGGAGGAAGGTTACTGGGGAATGAACCCAAGGGCATTCTACACAGGCTACATTCCCAGCCCTTTACATTTCTTAAGTTGAAACAGGTTGTCACTAAGTTGCTGAAGGCCTCCCTAAGTTCTTGAGGCTTATCTCAAACCTGTGATCCTCCTGTCTCAACCTCCCAATTACAGGCATGTACCACCATACCCAGCAAATTATTTTCTTAATTACTAGAATTTTAATGTTTATTTAATTAGATGGGTATAGTTAACATAATAGTGATGTAGGTCTAATTGTTTATCTAAAGAAAGCAGCAAAAGTCCAAGTAGTTTGTAGTTATCAATTCTAATATTCAGTTAATATTTGTTGTATTATTCACTCATGACTCTCAAAGAATACTCTTGTATTCATGTTTATATATAAATCCTTCATTATTTATTTGTAAAATTCAATACAATATTTTCTTCAACTCCTTTAGCAGCTTATTTTAACATGTCCTAACTTATAAGATAGTTTAATTTTGTCATCATTGACTTTTAATTTATTATACTTGTTATCAAAGAACATAGTACATAAATGATAAATATAAAATTTTTAGATGCTCACACTATAACTTTAAAATAATATATATATATATATATATATATATATATATATATATAAAACCTGTCAGTTTTTATATATAGTCCATGTTTGCTGGAGAAATGTGTAATCTCTAATTGTAAGTTTTAATATTTTATATATATTAATAATGAATTTTTAAAAATATCTTGTTCAAATATTTTTGTCTTCTAGACCCATCAATATTAAAATATGTGTAAAATTTCCTACAATAAAAAGGGCAATTTTTTACTGTTATTTTAATTTGGGTCTTAAAACTATTTTAATTGTGAGTACAATTTTAGAATTCAGGATAAAATGCATCAGATATAATTATTTAATGACTTTCATATTTTAAAATATGCTTCTTTTTAAAAGTCTATTGCATGAGAAACTAACAGTCCTTTCAGCTTTATTTTGGTTATGCTCTTATTTTTTCCCTTCATTCCACTTTGGTGTTTCTCCACTCAGTGTAGTTTTGTTCCCCTGTGGACACAGTGCAGAGAATGAACCTAGGGGCATCTGATCTTCAAGCATGTACTGTACATCCCCAACCTTTTTAATTTTATTTTGAAACAAGGTCTGGCTATGTTACTGTGAACTAGCCTTGAACCTGTGATTCTCCTGAGTCAGCTTCCCAAGTACTGGAATTAGAGTGTAAGGCTATACAAAAATCTTTTAATAGGCAGTATGGTCTTGTTTTCTTATTGACTTTGAAATGATTTTTTAACTATTCAGAGTAGTTAATTAATATTTATTTCATTTACTCTATTTAGAGTTATTTCAACTGTTTTTCTTTTATTTTCTCTTGCTTCTTTTATTATACTTTCATTTTTCTCCCTTTTAATTGTATATGTGTTTGTGTGTGTTTGTGTTTGTGTGTGTGCATGTGCATGTGGGTGTGCATGTACGTGTGTGTGTGCATGTGGCATGTGGCATTGGGGATTTAACTCAGGATAGGTCTACATGTGAGCTATACCTTGAACCCTATTTTTTTTTAAACAAGGTATCAGTAAGTTGTTGAAGCCCTTGCTAAGTTACTGAGGCTGGCCTGGAAACTGTAATCCTCATGTCTCAGCCTCCCAACACCCTGATTTCTGCCACTGAGACCCTGAACAGAGATTGCAGCTAAATAAACCTGAATTCTGGACTCACAGGAACTTCAAGATAATTAATCTGTGTTGTGTGAGCTATCAAATACATGTTTTAAGGCAATAGACTTGTGATGATTTGCCATATACCAAGAGAAAACAAATATACTGAAATCTACGTTTCCCTTTGCCGGAAGGAAAGACACATTAAAAAAGAATTTACAAGAAGATACAATGGCTAACTCTAGATGACAAAGAATGTTATTGTATTTTTAAATTTAAATATACAAATAAATACTTTAATACTTATTTTCAATTATAGAAACAAGTGACTTTATTATATATAATTCTCATGTAACAGATATAAACAAAAAGCACATAAAGAAGATGTGACAAAGTCATGTTAAGTATTTACCTGAAATAGTTTTGGGGTAAAATGTTGATATCCATCCCAGTTGTTATATCCAAAGGAACAGGAGTGAAAAATATAAATGGTGGGTCAAACAATAAATTTGGTGCCTTTATGTCTCCAGTGAGATGTAACATTCTATAGCAAAGTGGATTGTCATTTAAATACATAGGAACATCAACTGTGTATTTTTTAGCCTTATCTAATGAAAAAAAAATTGAAAGTGATTTAGATTAGTTTTCACACATAAAACATTATATAATGTATATATATTAAACATATATAGCTAAACTATATGTATAAATTATATATGTATACATTATATATAGCTAAAATATATGTATAAATTATATACATGCATTTGATACCTCACACACATATATCTATAGTCTAAATAGTACTAAAACTTAAAATTTACTGTGATATCACAACGTAATGATGTGGAATATATTACCCAGAAACTGGGTTTAGCCTGCTGAAGAATTTAATACCTAATGAAGTATTAATAAAAGAAAAATATTTTAATGTGTTCTTTGTCTAGAAATGAAACAACTCTCTTTAAAGTAGATTTTTGACAACAGGACTTGTAAAATTTGTTTTCTTCACTATAATAAAACCTGACCATCTGTTTAATATATGCATCATAAAGGTGAGATTAGATGATTACCATAATGTACCTAAGAGACTACTGAGAAAGGGATGTGCTGATATTAAATGAATATGCCTTGACTCAGTATTTTAAGACTAGGAAAACGTGTCATGGTTAATTGGCGAATTTCATCTGTTAGGAAAAGACAAGAAATGTCAATGTAACAGTTTCATATAAGGAGAGACAATTTGCATCAAAGAACAGGGCCCAACAAAGGAAGCAGCAAGTCTGTTTCTGAGTATATAGGTTCCATCACAGAAATTAGCCAAAATCCTTTCACACCTAAATCCCTACTCATAGTGTCTTACGGAGAGAAAAAACAAAGTTATCTGATGATTTTGAATTCAAGTTTATATCTTAGACCCCAGAAATGGGACACCAATGTGTCTTTTAGGGGTTAGGGCCAGCAAGGGTATTGCCAGAGCAAAGAATGAAGAGTATACTAGATGATGTGGATCTATATTCAAAAGTGAAACTCTGTCAGAAACTAAATCAGTGCAATCACTGAACTCATCAGATCCCTTATTTATCTTTGTACTGGATTCCTTTATTTGATCAAATACTCTCATTACTTGATCAAATACTTTGTGAAAGGTGGTATCTGGAGAGAGAAAGAGAGAATGAATAGGGAAATAATGGGCTCCCTACTTATAATGATAAATGAGTACTGGAAAAACTATGTGAAAAATAAGAGACTATACCTTCAGCTGATAAAATGAATGATACTGGAATTAATGAATTTAGGTATTACAAACCTATAGGTAAAGGATAGTTTAATTTAATGAATTTAATGTTAAATTATTTTGGAGATAAAAAATCAAGTTAATAAATGTCAGAGTTGGACAAGACTTTGAGACATTGTATTCTGGATTTTGAAAGGGCTACACTGAGATTATTTCTGGGGTTCATTTTCTAATGAAAGGATGGAGTAGTTGAAAGGATACAAACACAAAACCTAAATATAAGCTACATGCTTCCTACAAGAGATTTACTTCATCTTTAAGGAGGCGACATATAACTTGACAGTTAAAGAACAGAAATAGTTATGTTACACAATTGGAAATGAAAGAGAGCAGAAATGGATATACTCATATTAAACAAATTAGATACCAAGTCAAATGTCTCATTTTCAGAATGCAGAAATCATCCAAACAGAAAATCATTTTGAAAACACTGGACTGGAACTATGCTTTAGACTAAATGGATCTAACAGCCATAGATAGAACATTCCATCAAATAATAGCACATTCTGGATCCTTCTCAACTGCACTTGAAACATTCTCTAGGATAGATCATATGTGAAACCACAAAATAAGTCTTAAAAATATAAAAATTTTGAGATCATCTCATGTATTCTTACTGACCACAAATGTATAAAACTAGAAATCATTAATGGGAAGAATCTTGAAAATTCAGGAATATTTAGAAATGAAACATCATGTTTCTAAACATCCAATGGATCAAAGAAGAAGTTAAAAGGGAAATTAAAAATATCTTTAAAATGAAAATACGACAAATCTAAACTAAACAAAGCAAAATTAGTACCAAAAGGGAAACTTATAGGCATAAACATGACAAAATAAAACCTCAAGTAAACAATCTAAGGTTACACTTCAAGTAACTAGGAAAAAACTAAGCTCAAAGTTAGAAGAAAGAAGGAAATAATAAATGGCAGACCAAAAATAAATGAAATAGAAACTAGGAAAACAATAGAAATGATCAATAAAAATTGGTTTTTAATATAATAAACAAAATGGATAAACTAGACTAAATAATTTAGCTAGACTAATAAAAAAGAGAAGATTCAAATAAGAAATGAAACAGAAGACATTATATCTAATACTATAGAAATAGAAAGAGTAAAAAAGAACAATAATACATTAACATATAATTACAAATAACTACATATTAACAAATCAGAAAACCTAGAATAAATGGATAAATTCCTAAAAACATAAAAATTTTCCAAGACTGAATGATGAAGAAATAGAAAATCTAGATAGATGAATAACAAGGAGGTTGATTCATTGATTAAGTTTCCTACCAATGTAAACTCAAGGATGAAGTCTATATAAAATTTCCTGAAGAAGTCATACCAATTCTTCTCAAGATCTTCACAAACAATGGAATACAAGGTAACACCTTAAAAATAATTTTGAGATAGGCATTACCCTGATTTCAAGGTCATTCAACGGCACAAATAAAGAAAATTACAAGAGAATAACCCTAATAAACAGCCTCAAAAGTCCTAGGCAAAACACTAGCAGATGAATTCAACAGCATAATAAAAGAATCATACATCATGACTGTGTGATGCATATCCTTGTGATGTAAATATGTTTCAGCATATGCAAATAAATATGTGATTTACTATGTTAACAGAATGAAGGTTAAAATTATGTGATCATCTCAGTAGTTGCAGAAACAACTCTGAGAAAATTCAGTATTATCTCATGATAAAAGCTTTCAACAAATTATACCTTAAAGAAGTATACCTCAACACAATAAGGTCATACATGGCAGTCCTATAACTAACATCATACTCAATTTTGAAAAGGTCAAATGTTTTCCTCTAAGATTAGGAACAAGAAAAAATGTGGACTCTCGCCATTTTAATTCAACATAATTCTGGAAGAACTAACCAGAATAATTAAAGAAAAAAATAAAATGGAAGAAATTAAATTGTTTCTGTTTCCAGGCAAGATCTGGTGTAATATTACATAAAAACCTTACAGAATCCACCAAAATGTTATGATAAATTCAATAAAGTTGTAGAATATAAAATCAGCATGCAAAAGTTTTTTGCCTTTCTATATACCCCAAACTATCCCAAAACAGAAATTAATACCATTAACAATATCAAAAAAGAATAACATACATAGCAATAAATTTAGTAAAGGAAATGAATGTTTTGCACACTTAAAACAAGGAAAAATTGGTGAAAGACAAATAAATGGAAAGTAATCTCACATTTATAGACTAGAAAAATTGATATCATAAATGTGTACACCAATCAAATTATTTTTAGATTCAATGCATCTCTTATAAAAAATCCAAATGTATTTTCACAGTAATAGAAAAAAAGATTCTAAAATTCATATAGTACCACAAAAGATCCCAAACAACCAAATCAAAGCTAAAGGAATCATACTCCCCAATTTCCAACTATTTTAGAAAGCTGTCATAATCAAAACTGTATGCTCCTGTCATAAAACAGACAAAGACCAATGGATAAACTCACACACATACAGTCAATTTATCTTTGACAAGGGCACCAAGAATACACCTAGGGAAAGAAAACTTTCTTCAATAAAAATGTTGAGAAAACTGGATATCAACATACAAAAGATTGAAATTTGACCCTCTTGTTATGACATATACAAGAAATAATGTTTAAAGGACAAAAGGAGTGAAACTTTAATCTTTTAAAAAGTTAATGTAAGATCTGAGACCTTAAAACCTCTAGTAGAAAACATAAAATAATATCAATCAAAGAACAATAAAGACCCAACAAACTCAACCAAAAGGCTTATAGAACTGATCAACAAATTCAGCAAAGTGTCTGGATACAAAGCCAATCTTAAAAAATTAGAAGCTTTCCTATATGCCAACCATAAATGCCCTGAAAAAGAAATCCCGAAAACATTTCCACTCACAATATCCTCCCCCAAATATCAAATATTAAGGACTAAACCTAACCAAGGAGGCAAAGACCTCTACAAGGAAAATTATAAAACATTGAAAAAAGAAAGTGAATAAAACCTTAGAAGATGGAAAGATCTCCCATGCTCTTGGATAGGCAGAATAAAATATCATCAAAATGGCCATTCTTCCAAAAGTGATCTACCTATTTAACGCGATACCCATTAAATTACCAAGGTCATTCCTCACAGACAGAAAAAAATCAGTCCTTAAATTCATTTGGAACAACAAATAAACCATAATAGCAAAAGTAGTTCTCAGCAACAAGAACCATGCAGGATGAATTACAATACTTGACTTCAAACTATACTACAAAGCCAGAGTATAGAAAAGCTCCTTTACAATGGTTTCGGCAATAATTTTCTATATATGATGCCCAAAGCACAGATCACAGAAGCAAATGAATGAGACTACATCATAATAAAATGTTTCTGCATAGCAAAAGAAACAATCAGCAAAATGTAAAGGCAACCTACAGACTGACAGAAAATGTTTTCAAATAATATATCTAACAAGAGTTTATTATCCAAAATGCACAAGTAAGTTACATAATTCAATAGTAAAAATGCTTTAATTAAAAAAGGCAAAGAACCTGAAGAAACAGTATTCTTAGGGTTGTACATAACAGTAATTCCCCCTCCCCCCATCACCACCTTCCCCTAGACGACCTCTCTAGCTCTACAAGTTCTTCTTGTATCCCATAACATTTTTTTTTTTTTTTGCAGTACTGGGGATAGAACTCAGGGGCATTCTACCTCTGAGCTATACCCCTAGCCCTATTTTTTAATTCCTTATTTTGAAACAGGGTCTCACTAAGTTGCAGAGTGCCTCACTAGGTAGCTGAGGCTGGCCGCAAACCCAGATCCTCTGGTCTCAGCCTACCAAATGCTGGGATTACAAGCGTGCGTCACCACGCCCAGTTTCTATAACATTCTTAATGATTGTATATCTAATAAAATAATTTAATGCATCAATAGTAAATTGAAATTTTATCCACAAATATAGGAAGAAAATACTTACTTGTGCAGAAATCTATGGAAATATTATATTTTTCATTTGGTTGCAGATTCCCAGTCAGTACACTAAACTTGAATGTGCCGTTTTTGAACATTTTCTCAGTGTCACTAAGTTCCAAAGTCCATCGCACATCTTGTTTAGAAATATTATGTAATTCAAGATCCTGCTCACACACATACACACACACACACACACAAAAGATTTTAAAAAAAATAATGGCATACAGTATAGAATTTTGTTGTATTACCATAACAATTTGATGGGCCTATGCCCAAAGCCAAATAATTTAAATAGCAATCATAGCTAAAAAGCTTTTGAAGTTATTTTAGACAAACAAAGGGGTATGAAACTATGATCAGATAACAACTATGAAATATACACAAAAATAGAGACTAAGATAAAATATGAATAAATTAAAAAGAAGAAAAATAGCCATGCTAGCTATCAAGAAAAGAGTAACAAAAACCCTCATTCGTTGGTAATGAGAATGCAAAATCATACAGCCAGTTTGGAAAACAGCTGGACATTTCTTATAATACTAACCATATACTTACCATATAATCCTGTAATCAAAATCCTAAATATTTACTAGAGTTGAAAATTTAGGTTTACTTAAAAACCTTTACGTGAATGTTCATAATAGTTTTGTTTCTAATCACCAAACACTGGAAGAAAATAAAATAGAACCAGATTTCCTTCAACTAGTGGATGAACAAACTGTAATATATCTACAAAATGGAACATAAATTCATTAACAAAATAAGTGAAGTATTAATTTGCATAAAACATGAGTGGACATTAAATAAACTTTTCTAAGTAAAAAATAGTAGTGCCAAATGACTACATATAGTATAATCATTATGGAAATGCAAAATTATAGAGTTAGAAAAAAAGTGTTTGTCAAATGTTAATGAAAGGATGAGTAGTTTGACTACAAAAGAGTCACACAAAGATTTTTAAGTGTGTTGAAACTGTTCCATATGGTACTGAAGTGATAGATACATTATTTTGTGCATTTTTCAAAATCTAGAGATCTGCATACTACAAATAACTAACAAATTTATGTGAATCAAAAGCAACCAGTGTTGGGGGTCTCAAAATAGATTTTTGACTGTGACAAACTGCATTAATAATATATAAAACAACTACACCGAAATTACAGGGGCATGGAGAGTAACTGACCTTAGTAATTTTCGAAAACTATGTTTAGAATGATAACTATAAATCTTAATACAAATAGTACTATATATAAACACAGTACTCCAGTTGATAAATATGTTAGCAATTATAACAGGCTACAAAATGGCAATTCACAAACTTCTTTACTTAATTAAAAAACTATTTTGTTAGTTCATTTCATTTATACATCAGAGTGAAGCTCAATGTTATGAAACCATATATGCACACAACACTTGGTGTATTTCCTTCCATATCCCACCCCATTCTCCCTTCTTCCCTTCCCGCACATATTAGTGAAATTGTAATTTGGAATAGAAATATAAATAAATAAATGATAAATAGAGGCGGTTTCCTCATCATCAGAGAAAAGGAAAATAAGTAAGAGAAAACTGAAATGAAGCTTGTGGTGCTAGATTAATTAGAGATATCAGTTTGAACTCATGTTTAGATACTTAGGTAGATTTATAGACAGGCAATTATATATGTATATATGGATGTTTGTATATGGGTATGTACATGAGTTAGTATACATACAATTTCTTTCTGAATCTATTTTTAAAGGGGGCCTAGAATCCATGATTCCTCACTAGCAACCAGCACATACGATACACAGACCTTGTTTTACAAATATCATTCTACCATAAGCGGTACTGGGGTTTCTTAGAGAAATGTATCTAAGATGGGGACAAGTAAAAGAAAAGATTAACATAGAACATTTGCTAGTTCCAGTAAATAAGAAAATGTTTAAAAATTTCAGCATATCAAAGGACCAACTTGAAAGAACTCCTGATGGCCAAAGCTGGAAATATTTTAGCAACAAAAAAGATAATGTAATATTGGATTATAACTAAAAGTATAAAATAATATTCTAAGGTGTTTTGATAGAGATGTTCAGTTAAAAAAATGAATAAATAGGGGTAGGTAATATTCCTTCATAGAGAAAATATACAAAATCATATATGTAAATAGCTCCAAAGCCTACTATCCCTTGAGTGTGGGCTGAAATTGTTCACTCATTTCAAAAGTAGAGTATGGATAAGGTAAAAATAGTAACTTTACAGTGAAAAACCTCAGCAGATATCATCAATGATACATATTTTTGATATAATGTACTTTCTTCATATGAAGTTATAAAAATGACATTACAGTTTTGTGACATTTCCCCCCAAAGCCCATGTAAAATAAGAACTCAGTCTAGTTAGGTGAAAAACATCAAACAAACTCAAAGAAAATTCTGGAAAAGTGAACTTTAGAATTGTCAAAGCCATAAAAAGCAAATTTGTGACTGGGAAATGTGGTATCCAGTGAAAGTAGAAGAACATTAGTTAAAAAAAAAAAACAGTTAAATTCCAGATAGAATCTATTGCTTAGTTAATGACACTCAACTAATATTAATTTCTTAGTTTGAAAAATGCTCTATAAGCCAGGCGTGGTGGCTCACGCTTGGAATCCCAGCATTTGGGAGGCTGAGACCAGAGGATCCAGGTTCCTGGCCAGCCTCAGCTACCTAGTGAGGCACTCTGCAACTTAGTGAGACCCTGTTTCAAAATAAAGAATAAAAAAAATGGGGCTGGGGGTATAGCTCAGAGGTAGAATGCCCCTGAATTCAATCCCCAGTACCGCAAAAAAAAAAAAAAAAAAAAAATGCTCTATATAAGGTTAACATTAGGGAAAGCTGAGTGAAAGATATGCAGCAGAAACTGTATTTTTTTAAACACTTCCGTAAGTCTAGGAATTATGGGCATGACTTGCTTGCAGACTCATCATTTTGATGCAACATATTATCAAAATAAAACTATTACTTCAAAGATTTATTTGTGCAGTATTATCTTTCAGATTTTCTGTTTGTAAACCTTAAAATGAAAATTCTAGCTTAATCATTTTGTTCTTATGTAAAGAAAATACTAATGACTAATGACATTACTAACACTAATGACAAAACATAGCTAGAGCAGAGACTGAATAGCTTTTCCAAAGGCAATTTTTTTATTAAATTTTTTTTTTTTTTTTTTTTTTTTGCGGTACTGGGGATTGAACTCAGGGGCATTCTACCTCCGAGCTATGCCCCCAGCCCTATTTTTTATTCTTTATTTTGAAACCGAGTCTCACTAAGTTGCGGAGTGTCTCACTAGGTAGCTGAGGCTGGCCGCGAACCCGGATCCTCCGGTCTCAGCCTCCCGAATGCTGGGATTACAAGCATGCGCCACCACGCCTGGCTTAAATTTTAAATTAAAGATTTGCATAAAGCAAAAAAAAAAACCTATCAACCAGTTTTTGTGCATGTGTGTGCTGTTGGGAATCAAACCAAGGGCCTTGTGCAGGCTAGGCAAGAGGTCTGCCACTGAGCTGCACCCCAAGCCCTCAACCGGATTGATTTTTTTTTTTTTTTTTTTTTGTGGTACTGGGGATGGAACCCAGGGCATTCTCTCTCCGAGCTACTCCCCCAGCCCTATTTTTTATTCTTTATTTTGAAACAGGGTCTCACTAAGTTGCAGAGAGCCTCACTAAGTAGCTGAGGCTTGCCGCAAACATGGATCCTCCGGTCTCAGTCTCCCAAGTCCTGGGATTACAAGTGTCCGCCACCACGTCTGGCTAACAAGATTTTTAAATTAATTTTACTCTTCTAAAATTTGAAGAGTATAGAATGAGACATACAAACCTCATGATAGCAAAATAATATAATTCATTTGTCTAAAACATGATTGTTCCAAACTAGACAAAATTAAAAATGAACAAATTTAATCCCAGTTCCTCTAATATTTAAACATCTCATTACTTCTAATGAGATAGTATACCATAACTATAACAGAGCAATTTTGTGTAGTTTAAAGAACATAACAAATTTTAATATATAAGATGGGCACAAAATCTTATGAACCATTCCAGGCTTAATTATTGTCATTCTAAAAATAAAGCTGTATCTTTATCCTGAGTCCAATCCTCAGCACTGCAAACAAACAAACAAACAAACAACAACAACAAAAAACTCCACTAGCAACAATAGATTAGAAGTCCAATATGGATGTCACTTAACTAAGGTCAAGGTGTTGGCACTCTCTCCCACTCTTCTTCTTTTGTCACATCCCCCTCTGATCACATTCAGGAAAGTTTCTTTACTTTTAACCATTCATATGATAAGAATGGGACAACCTAGTCCAGGACAATCTTCCCTTCTCAGGGTCCTTAACTGCAATCACATTTTGCAATGTAAATTGATATATTCTTAAGATTAAGCATCTTTGAAGCCCTTTATTTCGTCAGCCATATGGATATTCCATGGTTAATCTGCTTCAGATATTTTTCTCTTGACTGTCTACCCAGAAAGATGAGGATTTAACCCATTTATAGTATACCCCCTTCTTCTTGCCACCTTCTAATTTCTGATATTATGTAATTCTTCCATTAGCTATCTGGTAGTTTTTAGTAATATCTTCATATTTCTAGTTCTTCCATCAATTTTAGATAGTACTCTTTAATTATTCACTATGTAAGATGAGTTTCACAATTCATTCTTCCACCACTTCCATGTCTTCTGTCCACTTGAACTAAATAAATATATTTTACATATCCTATGAGTGTTGTTTTACATGACAAGTTATAAATGATTATATTTTAATTCTAGAACCATTAAACATGCTATATAAACATGTTAAATTCTCTATGTGTATATATATACATATATGCATATATCTATATGCATATATATATATATATATATATATATATATATATATATATAATGTTTCCTCTGTAAATATCATTCATGGGGAGTACAAGTAGTGGGTTAAAGTTACATTTTGTCTCCATGGGGAAAATGTGATCCCTTTCCCACTTAAAGAGAAGCCTATTGATATCTATTTTTTTTCCTGACATCAATTGAATACAATTTTAATGATGTAAAAATAAGCTCACATTTAAGAGGTTTTGTATATCTGTAATTCAATTTAATTAAGTTCACCAAAGATTCCTTTCCACCTCCACACAGAAGGTATTTATTATCCCTAAAGTTCTATTAGAAATCTTATTTATTGTTATGTCCTAAACAATCACATGTTAATTTCAAAAGATAGTTTACTAATCTCTATAATTTCATATAGCATTCTGATATATTTATAGATGTAATGTTAAATATTTTTCCATATAATTTATTTTCAGCATTATGGAGGTTTGAAATTAGTAGCAAGAATAGTAAAGTATTAGACAAAAATGGAACAGTATAATACAAATTCCTACAACATATACATGTCTCTCTTTTTTTTCCTTCTAGATAGCCTCTGAACTATAAGAAAGGCAGAGATATCCAGTAAAAGGATACCTAGATTAATACAGAAGTTTCTTTATTATATCTTGGATTTTATCTACTTTTTATCAGTGCTTCTTAATATTTCTTAAATGTATATATTTCACATAATTTAATTCATAGCTTTTATTTGTGTAATATTTAATTATATTCAGATAATTTGAGTATTAAATATGAACAAGTATGTAGTTATAAGATAAATGATTTTATGTCTTTGACAATTACTTTTGAGAAATTGTGCATAAGTAATATATATAATGTATATACACAAAAACAAGCTCTCTAAGATTGCCAGGATTCTCACTTCAAATAGCATAAATATTAGAGAAAATAATACTTATAGGGAATATTTCAAAACATTCATGCTTCAGAATAATCACCTTAATAAACTAATATCATAATTATACAATCTTAATTAAGAAAGGGTTGTGAACTAAAAATTCTGTATACATACCTGAGTTTTTGTGACTTTTACATTATCATTTATCTCATATAAAGGGACATTATATACAAACTCCGTTCTTGATAATTTCAATGGTGCCTTCAATACTTTGAAAGAAAGACAAATATATATGGATGAAATATTGATATAAGCTCATAGGCAGTTCTTAGCATATTTTTCAACATGAACCAAGAAGAAAACAATAATTGTTTCTGTTTCTATACTCACAGCCAGAAAATAATATTCCACTTTGAAATATTTCTAAAATATCTTTTTTGGATATTCATTTTTACAAAATTCCATTTGGTGATATTTAATAGTAATGAATCTCAAGTAAAATAAACTTACCATTGAGATGATAAAAGTATAAAATATACTTAATGTTAAGCTTAGTAAAAAATAAACAGAGAAAATGATCTTCATAGTAAAGTTTGATGCAGAAATGAAAAAGGATAAATTATTTGAATTCTGGAATAATGTATAGATGGAGTATCATAGGATATTTTCTAAATAAAAAAAAGTTTCTGGGAATAAATAGCTATTATTTAGAAATTTATGAATAGCATTTGTAAAAATACTTAATGCCTCAGGTAAGTTATTATTACCTGCAGGAATAAAGCTATACTTTTAAAAACTTACTTCTGAGACATTTGAATTTTTACTGGAACGTAAAGGATCTCATAAATGAGTACATGAAATAACCCAATTTCTGAACCTTAAAATGCATATATGTGCATGTGCTTTCATTATATCACTGGAATTAATGGATGCTTTGGCAGGGGTTGAGGACCTGTGGGATAGGAAAAACTTGTAGATTATGTTCACCATGATGTCACACCCAATACCTGCAACTAGAAATTGTAGAAAAGGTAACATTATGGCAGATTTTCATAAAGAAGCACATTTAATATGGCCTTCCCATTTTCAAACTGGCAATAGGGAACAGAAAATAATGCACAGATTGTGACTATCTTCTTTTAAAATGGAATATTGTTTGGGCTTATTACTTCACCATTTGTGGGGAGGGTGGTAATGGGGGTTGAATGCAGGGGCATTCTACCTCTGAGATACAACCCCTGCTCTTATTTTTTATTTATTTATTTATTTATTTATTTATTTATTTATTTATTTATTTATTTATTTAAAATTTTGAAATAGGGTCTAAGTTGCAGAGAGCCTCGCTAAATTGCTGAGGCTGGCTGCAAACTAGCCATCCTCCTGTCTCAGTCTCTCACGTACTGGGATTACAAGTGCTCTCCACCATTAGAAAGCCTGATTTATTTAAACAAAGAAGTTGAATTCTCCCTATCACAGATTACTAGAGAATCATTTTAAATGGAAAAAACTGATTAAACCAGGTTATAACTGGAAAAAATAGGTTAAAGACTGATAGAAAAACAGTTCAGACCATCCCACTTCCCCACATTAAAGCATTTATTGATATCCTGACTGTAAGATAATGATATGATATTTGATGTTGAAGCTAGCTTTTTGAGTTACTCAAAAACTTGAAAGACCAGTCAAATATCAACAGAAATTAAAGGAAGCACTCAACATGAATTAGGGGCATAAAAGAAAAATAATTCCACCAAAATTAGAAGTAATATTTTCAACTGAAGGAAATCTCAAAGAAATCATCAACTGAAGGGAATGTCAAAGAAATAAAAAGTATTGTTTTTACAAAAACATTAAGGCTGTAAGTACAGATATATTTAGAAAATAAGAACTTTTGCTAGTTTAAAATTGACAACATCAGAAACAGGAAAAAACAGAATTTCATATTTATCAAATTTCTAGCAAGGGAAATAGTATAAATTTTAAAATGTTAGAAGTCACAGAGGAAAAGATAGTTAGATTTTATCATAAAATTAACAAAAAGATCTATCAAACATGAATAAAACTAAAGTTAAAAAATCCTGTGAAACATTAATATTAAATACAAAACAATTAATATAAATAAGTAAGGAGTTTATCATTAAAGATAGCCTACTATTTCAGAAAACAAAATTAGACCATTATTATTACTTTCTTTTTTTTAAAAAGTAGATATCTCTTTTTGGGGGGTGGGCACTGGATATTGAACCTAGGGACATCTTACCTCCAAGCTACATCTCCAGCCCTTTTTTTTTTTTTTTATTTTGAAACAGAGTCTCACTAAAGTACTGGGATTACATGCATGTACCACCATATCTGGCTGAAAAAAATATTTTAAAACAGGATAAAAGCCAGGTGTGGTGACGCACACCTATTATCCAAGTACTCAGGAGGCTGAGACAGAAGGATTACAGGTTTGTGGCCAGCCTCAGCAACTTAGTGAGATCTTGTTTCCAAATAAAAAGTGGAAAAAAGGGATAAAAAATATTAATTCATAAAATCTCCATACCAGCTGTGTAATTCCTAATTTAAGATTTTAAATAAGAGTGGAATAAATTTTTATCATGTACATAGTGAGGCCTTTCTTACTAGCTGTCATGCACAATCATTAACTGATATAACATCACTACTTTAAAATTAATGAAAATTTAACTTAATGTCAGAACTATAAAAACAATGCATAGGCTTCTTAGGAAACATATTTAAGCACATATTATGCAAAGCAAAGTCAAAACTTGTCAAACATAGTTTTCAGGGTACATCAGGTTTTCTGTTTTTTAGCAAGAACTTACCTGCAAATATATCTGTGCCATTAGCATTTGGTCTCATGGACTCATAATTTAAGTGATATTCGATAAAAATTTTATTTCCTAACATATCTTAAAAACGAGTATTATATTCAGTTTTATTTTAACTTCTAAATGCTTAAGTGTTAATCTTTGGCTTACCCACATCAGTTGCCTGTTCCATATTACATACCAGTAGCTTGAACATAACAGGGTTGGATAAATGGTATTGCCCTTGGCAAAGTAGAATTTTTCTTTGACAAATATTCAGTATAGAGTTCTGAAGCCTTGAAGGAGTTAATTTGAATTTGAATGTTAAAGTCATATGTTGCTACCTGATAAGACAAAAAAATACATTGTAATTTTTGTGGTACCTTGCCTAGGTTTGGAAAAAGGGGGGAAAGGATAGCTGCCAATTAAAAGGGAGGTGAGATAAGGAAGAGGAAAATGGAAAGACAGACTGCAGTAGTTTTGAATCTAAAACCTACCTGGGAGGAGGGGACAAGATGGCGTCTGAGTGAAATACCTCTCCCCAGATGCTGTTCTTTCAAATCAAATTTGCCCCAAAACCAGCTTCTTTACAGAAGGAAAAAAACAACAAAAAGGGGCGAAAGCTGAACCACAACTGAAGAAAACTCAGATAGCCAGTCGGGGAAACAAACGAGTCCTCCATACAATACCTCAGCGGGACTGCAGGCGAGTGCGGGCCGCCCGGCCTCTGGCCGCAGGCCTTGGGCTCGGCAGAGCTGCAACTGGGAACTGCGGAGGTGAGCCGGGGCTCACTGGCGGAGCGGAGACCCGGGGCTGTGGAGGTGAGTTGGATTCCGAGAACTAGGCACTCCGGCGGACCCAGGGACCGCGGAGAGCTGGTCTGGAAACAAGGGAGTACTCCAGGCAGCACCTCTGCGGGTCTGCAGGCGCGGCGCGGGCTACTGACATCGGGCAGGGGGCTGCGGGCTCCTGGAATTGGGACCCGGGACTGCAGAGGTGAGCCCAGTTCCGAGGGCTGGGCACCGCGGCGGACCTGGGGACTGGGTGTGGTGTGGGCACCTCCAGACCCCCACGCTCCACCCAGGCGGGGCATTCTGCTACCGGACACAGTGACGGGAGCGTGTGGTGCGATCAGCCTAAACTCCAGCGGGACATATCCAGGGCTCCACAACAGGGCCTAGGGGACCGACTGTACAGCAAGGCTGGAACCAGGAGGCAGCAAGCGCAACTGCTTGACAGATTGAAAGAGGAGTGGAACCACACAGAGCCCAGGAAAAACAAGGGAGAGGGTGCTGCGCACCGCGAACTTGCGCACCACATTGCGCGCCAATCCCTCCCATACAATATCCTGCCAACTATCCAGCTATCCAGACCTCCATTGACCTATTGCGCCCCCCAGCGACCAGAGGGGAGGTAGACAACAACAGAGATATGAGCGACAGTGATCAGTAGGTTGGATTGCACGGGCCCAACTGTACAAAGGATAGACTCAGAGAATTAGGCTGTGGAAGGAGCAGCAGGGATGAGCCAGACGCTGTGAGTGGGTAAATACACGGGGACACAGCTAACAGCCCAGGCGTGGCGTTGGCCCCGGATCTCCACGAACTACCCAGGTGGGGATTGCCGCAACACTCACAGTGATCAGAACCCCCCCCGTGGAACAGTCGGCAGAAGCCCCCGCGGGCCAGTCAGAAGCTCCCGCAGGCCAGTGTCTACATACCATCCCAAAGATGGAGCAGTGAGCAACGGTGCAAAGGAGAGAAAAGCACAGGCGTAAATCTTGACGGAAGGAAGAGAAGAAATACTGGAAACTCAAACACAAACTTGGAGAGGGGAACCTGCGCGCGCTGGGAAGGGCGGCTGCCATCTTTGCCGCCAGCCCCTCCCACAAACTTCCTGCTAGCTACACAGACCATCATTGTCCGATTGCGCTCCCAGCCATTAGAACGGGAACAGGCCGAGCTGCAGGGAACCGTAAGTTGGGCTACGCGCACCTCGGGTGCAGGGTGCGGGACTCACAAAACAAAGGATAGACTCAGCCATCTGCCCTGCTAGAGCCTAGACAGGGCCAGAAGGGTGGAGGAACCCAGTGCTCACAGGTTATCTGGAAAGGCCTGGCTTTTAGACTGCTAAAGCAAAAAGCAGAGACAGAGACGCAGCCAGATCCAGTGGAGAATCTAGAAACATAAACTAGCAGTGGGCAATTCTCTGCCTGCACTGACAGAGCAAATTAAAATAAATAAATAAATAACACCAAAGACACACGTGGAAACTTAAGCTCGGTGCTTACGAACTAGCAGAGCTTTGGTTTCAATGTTGGCTATTTGTAGATTTTGGGTTAATTTTTTTTTATCTTTTTTTTTTTATTTTGGTTTTTAGTTTTGTTTTGTTTTCTTTTTTCATTCTCCTTTGGTGTTAAGTTTTAAATTTGATCTGTCCAAACTGTGTTACTGCTTTGATTTGTTTATGTTTGCTTGGATGAATACTTGCTTTATCTCTTGCTTAGGTCATTGAACACCCTCCTTACCCCTTTTACAAGCCCCCCCCATATTCCTCTCTGCTACACTTTATCTCCTCTCTTTTCTTTTCCTCTTCTTCCTGTCACATATCAATATCTACCATCTCTAATCTTTATCCCCTTCTTTACCCTATCCCTGCATCTATTACGGTGACCTCTCACCCAAACTTTATCTCTGAATACACCCTGTCACCCCTAAACCCCAACTACAGAGATTTGACAAGAAAATTTGCAAGAACAGCAAAGTTATAAATCGAAGAACAGGGGAATCATGGGAAGGAGAAATAACAAAGAAACAATGAGCCACCACAAACCCTCAATAACAGATCTCACCAACCCAGAATGGCAGAGACTACCAGAAGAACAATTCAGATCTTTAATACTAGAAACAATACAGGATTTTCAGAAAGAATGTAGGCAGAGCTTTAAAGAAATAAAGGAAGACATAAAGGAACAAATAAACAGAGAATTTGAAGACCTAAAGAGAAACCAAACAGAAGCATTGAAGGAAG
>PVLC010011938.1:0-45207 GCA_004027655.1 Graphiurus murinus
TACCTATGTCCAACATTTCATAGGAAATCACAATATGAAATAAACACTTAGGTGGCCAACTCTGTATTATCACATTTAATTTTGTTTGACTAGCATGTTAATAAATGTCAGTACTAGCCTCCTAAAAAGAATCAGACTTAAACTCAGATAATAATTAGGTAAGTCAAACAAGGTTACTTACTAAATGACACAGCAAGAAATTAGCATGGTGGAAAAGTTCTCCAGTAAGACAGAAATCTAAGCTTTCAGGGCTTCCCCTAAAGGGCTACCCATGCCAGTGGAACGACAGCAGTTGACTGTTTAGTCTAGGTGGCAACACCATGAAGACATTCATGAAAGCAGTTCTTCCAGAATACTCCACTTAAAAATAATTTTCCAGCTTTACTTATGATTCAATATCATCAGTCTCTCTCTCTTTTTTTATCAGAATATATGATTACAATAGCTAGACTTTAAGTGCCCACTGTGTGCCAGGAACATTATCATTTTTAAATCTAACAGTACTCAACACTTTCACTGTCACCAACAGGCAAGGAAACTAATATTCTGACAAGTTAAAGACCTTTTCTAAGATGCACAAAAGAGATTACTAGGAGTCAACATGGACTTGCTTTTCCTTGATGGTATAACCTTGAGGTTCTACTTTAAGTGTTCTCCAGAAATCTAATTATACCAAATAGCAAGATTTCTTTAAATTGTAACTTCCTTGCCACTTTTGTTTCCTGGTCATTAATTAATTAGTGGAGAGCCTGGGGAACCACTGCCAAATGCCAATCAGTCAGAAATGAAAATAAAGAATTTCTGAAGTAATAGAGTAAATCATTGGGAAAGTACAACTAAATATATTCCCCCTTTGCCATAAATATATGTATCCTAGAAATGGATTGATTTAGGCTGGAAATATATTCTTCCTAGCTAGTTAGGAGATAAATTTTAGAAGTCCTGAATTTAAAAAAAATCCTCTCAGATGTCATTAAAAAACTCACTGAGTTGAATTCAAAACTGGAGACAAGATTCTTATTTGTAAAATGGGCAGATCAGGTAAATGGTTTATCTTAAATGCTGTAAGTAAAGAGATATTGCTAAAGCTCAACTGAAAATATTACAACAGTTATTTTTAGTCATCTATCAGGATCTTCAGACTTAAAAATCCCCCGCACCCCTTTTTAATTTCTGTTTCAGATATTATACATAGAATACTCAAGTACTTGTCAAGGGCCACACTGATTAGGACTGTAGAAAGTGATTTAAAAATCACAGAACAAGAGTAAGGGATTAGCAGAGATGTGACTGAGTCCGTAACAAGCCTATTTTGAGTAAACAAAAATTAGCTTTTTTGAAGAGGACTTTACAGAAGGAGAAAGCGACAAGATGAGATGAAAATGATGTGAAAGGAAATTGAAAAATAAGCTTCTGCTTTAATAAGCCCCTATGATTAGATAACAAGATATTTGCATGATTAAACAGGCCCCAGCCACTATGACATTATACTGATTCAGGAAAGCAGTTCTTCCTGAATACTCCATTTAAAATAATTTTCCATCTTCACTTCTTCAGTTCATCAATCTCTTATTTTGTATCATGTCATTGCTTTTCAAATCTGAGGATTTGATTTTACCATCCCATTTATCTTAAACACATCTCATTCCTCCCTTCTCACAGGCATGTCTACGCTTTGATTGCTCTGCCTCTACAAGATGCTTCGGTAAGTTTCTTTCATAGCAATAACAATAATAACAACAATAATAGCACCTGTCATTTGTGGACTTCATTTTTGCTAGACAGTGTTCTACGTGCTTTATATGATTTATTCTCATTCAATCCCCAAACAGCCTAATGAGGAAACTGAGAGGTAGAGATGGTAGGCTTGTTCAAGGTCATACAGATCTCAGTGGTAGAGCCAGAATTTTAGGACAAGGCTCTGTTTGACTTCAGAGTCTTTGCTCTTAACTATTGCATAGCACCTTCTATGCCTGCAGGTTTTTAAGGCTATGGCATCCTTGACTGTGGTGGGGCCATAGAAATGAGACTGTGAGAACCTATTTTATGTAGGGAAGGAGGGCTCTCCAAAGCTCTGTCATCTAATAACTAAACAGTAACTATTTGGTCTCTTCATCTCTTTAAATATGACTTTTTAATTCCTGGATATAGAAGAATATATGTATATGTATATATACAGCTATTATTTCATTTTATTTTTGGTACTGTGGATTGAACCCAGAAGTGTTCTAACTCTGAGGTAGACCCCCAGCCACCTTCTATTTTTTTGTTTTAATTTTGGCACTGGGGATTGAACCCAGGGTCATTCTGCCTCTGAGCTATATCCCTCAGCCCTTTTTTATTTTGAGACAGGGTTTCACCAAATTACTGAGGCTGGCTTCAAACCTGCAATACTTCTGTCTCAGCCTTCCCAGTACTAGGATTACAGGTGTGTGCCACCATGCTCGGTCCTATTTTTATTTTGAAATAGGGTCTTGCTGAGTTGCTGAAGTTCTCACTAAGTTGCTAAGACTGGCCTTGAGCCTGCTCTCCTCTTGTCTCAGTCTCCCAAGTACTGGGATTACAGGCATGTGCCACCACGCCCAGAAACACAAACTCCTCTGGGCTAGGCTCTGTAGGAAAGAGAAAAGCAAGCCAGATGGGGTAATTGTCCTCACTCCGGGGTTCCTGGTCTAAGGGGATTCAGAGGTAGAGCTCTTGATTCCCCTTCCTCTCCTGCAATGGTTTGTTTCTGTACTACTAATCTTTACCCCAGAAGAATGGTGTTATCTGTTTTACTTTAGTGTTCCTTGAGACCACCCTAGAAGGCTAATATATGAACTACATGTAGTAGTAAACTGAGGTCCATGCTTCTGTAACAGATAGAAAGAAAAAGCAACAAAACAAACAACTCATTATGTTAAATGTGATTTTAATTCTTCTTAAAAAATAAAGCAAATGGCATGATAGTTTGACAGCTTTTTGACAGCACCCACATTTGATTTGATGAGATGTGTGCTCCTATTTGAATTGTGTCCAAAAGAGGGCAAACAGATGGAAGGCTTTTATACAAGGAGGGGAAGATCCTGGTTAACGCAAGCCTGGAATTCCTAATATGCTTTTAATTTTTTTTTCTCTTGAAAAGCAATAAATAGGTCTTAACAGATGGGCTAACACTTGAGTTAAATGCTTCCTTTGAAAAATTACAAGCAATGAGTGCCTTATACAGATGTAGAGTGTTCAAATACATGCAAATCATAGCAAACCACACCAAGTGAAGCTGGAGATGCAGAAACTTTCTGAGGAAGGAGATTTAGAGAAAAAATATATTCAGAGTTACAAAACAATCAACTGTGACCCTCCAGCATAGCTTTTAAAATGGTGAGTCCCAATCCATTAACAGGTCATGAAATCAATTTAGTATGTTGAAAAAGAGCTGGTGGTGGTGATGATAGTAAGTGGTGGGGATAGGAACTATTTAGAGTATACCATGTGTGGTAAAAATAAATGCTGTTTCATAATAGTTTATTTTCATTATACACTGTGGGTCATAATGTATTTCTTACTATAGGTCATGGTTAAAAATACACATTTTTTAAAAGCTGTAGGTCTGGAAGATGACTAATACAACTATATTGCAACGTGACTCCATTCATGGATAACCACATTTTATTATGTAGTATTTACACTTGGGTCATGCTTCTGATTATGCCAAGTAGCATCAAAGAAATTCTAGTTGGCTTGAGTGGGGGCTGGCTGGGGTGGTCTGTGAAAATATCCTGCTTGTCAGATGTCCCTGGCAAGGAGCCCTGGGGCAGACTTGGAAGCCTTGTGTCTGCTAGTATGAGATGAACATCCAGAGAGTGGGGGATCAATTGCTTTTGTTTTGTGGACTCAACTTAGAGAGAGATTACTTTCAGATCTAAGAGGATGGTATAATTAAGCATGTGATGAGAAGAAGCAAGAGACCAGAAGCCAGCATGGTGAAAAATTAAAAAAAAAAAAAGCTTACTTCCTTCTAAATAATTCTGAATGAAAATAATGATAGTTTAGTATTTATTTATTTATTTATTTATTTATTTATTTATTTATTTATTTATTTATTTATTGTGGCACTGGGGATAGAACCCAGGAACATTCTACCTCTGAGCTACATCCCCAATCCTATTTTTTTTATTTTTTATTTTTTTATTTTGAAACAGGGTCTCACTAAGTTGTGGAGGGCCTCACTAAGTAGCTGAGGCTGGCTGTGAACCCGGATCCCCCTGTCTCAGCCTCCCAAGTACTAGGATTACAAGTGTGCGCCACCGTGCCTGCCTTAGCATTTATTAAATAGTTACTATAAACCACTACTGTGTTGAGCATTTTACATGAATTGTCTTGTAAAAATGCTAGCTAGGAGACAGGCACTATCATCACCATTTTGTGTGTGTGTGTGTGTGTGTGTGTGTGTGTGTGTGTGTGTGTTACTATGATTGAACCCAGGGACATTCTACCTCAGTGCTACACTCCCCCAGCACTATTTTTTAAAATTTTTTGAAGCAGGAAGAGTGTCCCTGAGTTTGAAGCAGGGTCTTACTAAGTTGCAGAGGTTCTCACTAAATTGTTCAGGCTGTCCACAAACATGAGATTCTCCTGTCTCAACCTCCCAAGTACTGGGATTACAGGTGTGTGATACCATGCCTGGCTTATCATTATCATTTTATAGATGCATATCAGAGATGTAGGGGAAGTTGCCAAAAGACATGCTGCTATTAGTGTTGGAACCAGAACTTAAATTTAGGTTTACTGCCAAAGACTGAATCTTTTCTAATTCTGTATTATACTACTTCAGTTGCTTTGACTTACTGCCTCTATTGCCTCAGCTTAAAGGTATATCTATACTTCACCAAGGTAGACAACAAGAACTCTGTCCTGTGAATTATTTTTGAGTCCCTATTTTCTGCTGCTCTCCACATCTCATCCATTGCTCTCTGCACAAAGTATGGGATATGCCATATCCATGCATTTCTTCCCATTTCTGCTGCTTTCATTCCAACCCAAGCAACTATCATGTCTCATTTCAGGCTCTTCTAACTGTTCTCCCAGCTGTCATTTGTGCTGTCCTGCAGTTCATTTTCTATAATAAATAAAAAACCGTCGCTCTTCTGCCTAAAATCCTGCACTGGTTTTCCTTTGAATTTAGAATAAAATCTGAGCCGCTTAGCATACTGTCACATAGTCTGCCCTTCCCTGTCTCTGCAGCTTCCTCTCCCGCTGTCCTTCCATCGGCTCTGATTGGCTCACCCTTAGGGCCTCCGATCTGCTCTTCTTTTTGTCTTGAAAGTGCTTTGCCCAGGTTTTAGCAAAGCTGACCTCTTTCCTCACGTGTCTCTCCTGTGCTGTGTAGATGAGGGTGACTCTCGGATTCACCTTTCTCGTGACACTGAAGACCCTCTCACCTTCCCTCCTATTTACCTTCTTTGTAGCACTTAATCACTATCTGAAAGTGCCTTATTTGTTTACTTATTTATGGTGCGTCTCTTCCTTAAGCACCAAAGCTCTATGACCTTCTCTGTATTGTCCTGGGTTATATCCCCAGCCTCTAGAACAGGACTCACCTGACAATAGCATGTACTAAAATTATCTGGGAGTGAATGAGTGAATGAATTTGTTAGGATTTTTCAAAGGTTCATTTCCCCCCAAAAGTTCTTCTTTTCTTTCCTTTTTTTTTCTCTTTTCAGTACTGGATATTGAACCCAGGAATATTCTGCCTCTATTCTACACCCCAAACCCTTTTTTATTTTGAAATTGGGTCTCACTAAGTTGCCAAGGGACTCACTAAGATGCTGAGGCTGGCCTTGAGCTTGAGATTCTTCTATCTCAACCTCCCAATACTGGGATTACAGGTATGTGCCACTGTACCTGGCTCCAAATATTTATTTTTAGTTGAGAAATAACCTAATGTATTTATGGAGTACAATGTGATGAATTAATACATTGTGGGATGATTATGTTAAGCTAACTAACATACGTGTCACTTCACATACTTAATTTTTCTATAGTGGGAATATTTTAAATATTTTCTTAATAACTTTAAAATATACATTATAATTAACTACAGTCAACATGCTGTGCAGTAGATTTTGACAACTTATTCCTCTTGTCTAATTGAAACTCAGCAGCCTTTGACTAACATTTCTCTATCCTCCCACTCCTAACTTCTGGTAACCTCTATCTACTATTCTCTACTTCTATAGATTTGACTTTTTTTTTAATTCTACATATATGTTAGATCATACATTATTTGCCTTCCTGTGCCTGGTTATTTATTTAACTAAGGATAATGTGCTTCAGTTTCATCCATGTTGTTATAAATGACAGTATTTCCTTCTTTTTAAAGGCTGAATAAAAGTATTACATTGTGTATATATACCACATTTCCTTTATCTGTTTCTGTTGATGGACACAGGTTGATTCCATATCTTGCCAAATGTCCACATTCTAAGAACATTAAACATACACAGACTATGAGTTGGATTGCTTTGTCCTGCCACTTAGATGTAGCATTTTTAAAGCCACAGGTCCTGTTTGGACTCTAGACCAAAGCCCCTCTGGGTGTGGCTTCCTTAGTTCCTGCCACATTCTACTTCCCCACAACACCAGTTGCCAACCCAGGGGCATTCTACCTCTGAGCCACACCCCCAGACCTATTTTATTTTTTATTTTGAAACAGGGTCTCACTAAAGTTACAGAATGCTGGCCTTGAAACTGCTATCCTCCTGTCTCAGCCTCCCAAGTACTGGGATAATAAGTGTGTGCCACAACGCCTGGCTGTAGGAATATGAAGAGCAAATACTTGATATTGTAGTGTGTGTGTGTGTGTGTGTGTGTGTGTGTGTGTGTGTGTGTTTGATGCTGAAGATTGAACCCAGGCCCTTGCACATGCAAAGCATGTGCTCTATCACTGAGCTACACTCTCAGCTCCACCACTGTGATTACTGCTCTCTCCTCATACATTGGAGGAATGAGAAGTGGAAGTAGAAGTAGAAGTGCTTTTTCTTTATTTCAAACTTAGGAAAACGCCTCCATCCTCCAAATTGGGGCAGAGCTGAGCACAGTAGTTCACCCCTATTATCCCAGGAACTTGGGAGGCTGAGGCAGGAAGAGCACACGTTTGAGGTCAGTCTTGGCAACTTAATGAGAACCTATCTAAAAAAAAAAAAAAGCTGGAATGTAGCTCAGTGGTACAGCAACCCTGGGTTCAATACCCAGTGCCACAAAAATTGGGATATCTTCTTTAAGGCATCATTTCCCTTTATTCTCACATCTAATTACCTTCTTGTTTCTATTAATACTTCCTTCTGTTTTGTACAGTGGGGGAACCTCATATGTCAACCCCTGTACCATTTGAGGTCTGATGTGAGGCCTCAAAAGTTTGATTTGATGAGCTAATGTGCTTGGGGCACAGTGATCTTTTAAAATATTAGTTTCCTTCCTTTTCCTGAGGAAAGTTCACAGGCACCTCTCCCCAGGATGCTGCTTTCCAGTACATGCAGGCTCTCCTGAGCTGTGTAGACCAGGCTGCTTTCTTGGGCATGCTGATGCTCAGTTGTTGCCACCCTCTGCATAGATGCAGAATGAAGAGGCATATCCTCCTCCAGCTGCCCAGTCATCCTCCCCATATGATTAAGGTCACTGCTGGACCCTGGCATGATTACACCTAGGGACCTTGCTGCAGTGACCACACGCTCTCACAGACAAGGCTCAGGCCCAGAGTCCTCCTTCATGCAGGAGGCACTTGCATTCTCACTGGCTTGCCTGGCACCTTTGCTGGTAATAAACCACCTTAGTTTATTATGATTTTTTTAATAAACTTAATTTCCCCATTCTTTCTTCCCTTCTCATCTAATTATTTGCCAGCTGGACTACTGTAATGGCCACTAAGTGGTTTTCCTGCCTTTAATCTCACACCCCTCCAATCTAACTTGCTGTTATTGTTATTATCTCATTCCCTCAGGACCATCTCCCGACTTTCACAGTGACAATTAGGCAGTCTGGGAAACAAATTAAAGCCAGAGCGATGGAGTTGGTGAGGCATGGCTCCTACCTTCCTTATCCATCTCAAAGGAGCTACTCTAAGTGAGCTAACCATGCACCAAATAAGAGGGTAGTGTCCCAGCAGACTAATTCCGGGTCTGAGTGTGTACTAAATTGCTGGTTAACCTGGGCAGCTCACATCATGTCTCTGAGCCCCAGTGTGCTCATTACAATAGTAATGGTCAAAATTTCTTTTAAATGTACTATATGCCAGGCAATGCTTTAAATGTACCTACATATCTTTCCTATAGCACTACTACTTAAATAATACTACTATTGCCTGCAATTTACAGATCACAAAAATGAGGTACAGAGAGGTTAAGGAATTGGATCAAAGGCACACAGCTAGGAAGTGTTGGGACTATGATTCAAACCCAGCCTCCAAAGTCTACACTTGGATGCTGTAAAAGGGAGTCAGGTCAAATGAGCTTCTGCAGTCTCTCTAGCTTTAAAAACCACCTTGAGTTCATGTGCCTGAGAAAGGCTGCTGGTTCCTTCAACAGACACAAAGGGTAGGAAAAGGTGTGACACCACAGCCAGTACAGTTCATCCTCAGGCAGGGAACACTGTCTAAATATAGAACCTCCTTTACCATTGGAAGGTCTGAGTAAAGTGGGTTAGTTGCAGGCTGGCGAGGTGCTAGAGGCAGAGCAGGAAAAGGTGTGCCAGCTGCGCAGCGGCGCTGCATGACAATGTAGGGCAAAATTCCTCCCAGAGCACTGCCCTGCTTGTGTCTCTTTCCCTGCACGTCCTTCAGTGCGATTATATAATGCCGATTAAGGTTGATTACTTTATGAATCAGTCTGCCTCTTAGAGAAACATGGGCATTTTGCCAACCCCTTTTCCACCATCATGACAATTTCATGCCATCAGGTTGATTCACTTTCCATTGTTTTCAGCAGTAAGGAAAACCCTGGCATGTGTCTGACCCATGCATAGCTAGGCTGTCTTTGGGCCTGCCTGCCTTCCAACAGGGTTAACTTCCTCTATTGGCTTACTCTTTGGGAGATGTTTCTAAATCCTTTAGTTATTGTCATGAGTTGGATTGTGCCTGCCCTCACCAAAATTATTTAAGTCTTGAACCCCTGTGAATGTGACTTTATTTGGAAATAGGGTCTTTGAAGATGTAATCAAATTATAAAGAGGTCATACTAGATTTGAGTGTACCTTAATCCAATATCCGGTGTCCTTCTAAAAAGATATGATTTGGGTACAAACACATCGAGGCACTGGGAGAGGCCATGTTGTCATGAAGGTGAAGGATGTCTCTACAAGCCAAGGAGCACCGAGGATCATGAGCAAACACTAGAAGCCAGGAAGAGGTGAGGAAAGGCCCTTCCCTAGAGCCTTCAGAGGGAGTACAACCCTGCTGACACCTGGATCTCAGACTTTTGGCTGTGAAAGAAGTGATGATGTGGAAGCTGAGGGAAGATGCTGTTTCAAGAATGTTCAAAACTTATTACACAGAACAGAGAGGGACAATTGCTAAAGCAATAAACTCAGTTCACATACTGCTGACTGGTGGAGTTGTGTGAGCACTATGTTGTTATTGTTTAGTAATGCAATCTAGGAATGATAAATAGGTAACCTTGACAAAAGCAGTGTAGGTGTAGGTGGGACAGGGTCCTAATGGCCGTGGATACAAAGGAGACTAGTGGGAGGTGAAGTGAGGTGCAGGACAGAGGAAAATTTTTCTGCAACAGGGGCAGAAAAATTGTGTAGAAGCTGCAAGGTAATTTCATGTCAAAGGAGGAGGGAGAAGGAGGTTGGTTTGGTTGTTTACTTATTACGAGGAGAAGTGCTAAGGAATGCTAATGGTAACAATCTCTAGAAAGAAGAAAATTATGTAGGGGACAGAAGAGAGAATTGCTGTGGCGCTGTCCTTGAGTCAGCCAGGGAGAAGAGAACAGTGACAAGGGGGAGGGGTTCCCTAAGGAAGGAGCACAGAGCGGATTCACTGTCACAGGAGGGAGTCTGAATATATGAGTACAGACACTGGCAGGTTGTTTGTTATACAAGTGAGAGCTCATGGGATTTTTCTCTGATTGCTATTTTCACATTTTCTCAGCAATGTGGGAATCAAGGTCATCAGCTAAGAATGAGGAGGGGGAAGAGGTGTGACATCCTGGAGAGGGATCAAGTGAATGGACTAAAGAAATGTAGTAGTAGAATTTACAGGCAGTATTATAGAAACATGGAAGAGATTATTTTGGTGAGTAGAAAACCAAGACTGGGAATTTCATACATGTGTTGACAGCTCACCCACAGAAGCTATACTACAAGCTTTGGGATGCAAAGAGAAATTCTGACCTTGAGTCATTCAAAATCAAGTGTAAGCAACAAATAATAAACACCTGAAAAGTTCAAATAATAACTTAAGACAATAGAGGAGATATATATGACAAGGAAGCATATAAAACTGCTGAATATGTTTAAAGAGAAGAAGAGAGGTGATTGAGAAGTGATATGATGGTTGAGCCTGGTATAAAAAATAAATTCAGAGAAGGACAATGAGGATAAAGGAAATAATAGGAAAAAAATCCAAAGCCTGACTAGAACGAGGCTGATATATGTCATCACCAAGTAGAGTTGCCAGACAAAATACAGGACACCCAGTTAAATTTGAATTTCAGATAAGTGACAATTTTTAGTATACATATGCACCATGCATACTTATCTGAAACTAAGTTTAACTGAGTGTCCTATAGCTTTCTTTGCTAATTCTGGCAACCATACCACTAAAGTTAAGGGAATTTGAAGGAATGTTCTCTTCTTCCAAAAGAAGGGAGAATTTGAAGAATGGAAAAGGTATTCAGTGGTGACAGATGCTTCCATACAGACACAGAATAGGTTTGATCATCAAGACAACATTCGTGGCATTTGAAGAGCAGTGAAGGTGAAGACAGAAGCCTGATCACTCAATAGAGAGGCTGGGCAGGAAGAAAGGAAAGAAATATATAGTTTAAGGCCAAATGAAGAGATGAACCCCGGGGCCCTGGACTCGCAGCCACCATGATGTTGCATACATTGAGGTAATATGTGAATACCAAAGCTCTCATCTTTAAGACATTCTGTAAAGGCCAGAGATTGGCTAATCAGTGAGGTTACAGTTTAGCTGGTTTGGTAATCTAGGGTTCAGGAATCCCCTGTTGAGGAGCAAGACAAGGACAGGATAGGGGACACATTATTGCAAATGAAATAGAAAATAAAAAATAAGGATAGAGTTCCTACTGTCATAGAAATGTTTATTTTTATTCAACAGCAGAACAAATTCAGACACTCTCAGGTGGAAATCAGATTGTGAATTTGAGATTATAAATCATTTAAAAGAGTACACTTTTTGCCTTAAGGAAGCTTGTTCTTTCCTGGATTTTACTTCTTTATAAATGGGTGGATGAAAGTGTCAAAGAGATTCCAAGAGAGCCCAGCACTACTGTGAAGGAGGCAGCGGCAGGATTTTTCCTGTGTGGCTGTTAGAATTTGGGGGCTGGGTCACTGGGCATGGCAAGGCTAAGGGCTGTGAACTATCAGTGGGTGGAAGTGTTAGAATGACAGTGACACATGCTTCTCTAGCAATGCTTTATCCTTAGGGGCCTCAAGGTTCTTTAATATCATTACAGAATATTTATTGCTGAAATGCCTGCCCCCAGGAAGAAATGGTGACAACTTTTGGGAGGGAGTTTAAAAATGAGGGTTAACAGAGTGACCTTTGACAATAACTGCTAATGGATTAGGGTCAGGGACAGCTCAGTGCTCACAGATCTTAAAAATACTGTCATCTATCTTTCTCCCTGAATGGAGTGTTCATGTTGCCAGTTCCTATAGTTAATTAGATTGTTAACTCTGTCTATTTATAGCAGCAACACTTCACTGGCATGTAGCAAACACTGATTATTAATCAGGGTCCTCTACTGACTCTGGGTGGAATGAAATGTAATTATTCAAATTAGATTTAGGCCAAGGTCCAATGACCTCACAGATATCATCCTGATTTTGCAAGCACTAGTTTCTGTTAGCTACTTCTCTGGAAGAGGTAGAGATTCTAGTCTTTAAGAGTCTTGGGATGGATAGTGATGCTGAGTTTAGGCGTCCCCCTGTGTCCTTAAAAGGATTGTACTCGCTTCTATAAATGTACCTGTGCACCTGCCAACTCATGACTCAAAATCGGCATTAACAAGTAAATCATTATACAAAGTAGTTATGGATGTTGAATTTTAATAGCAAATCAATGAAAGTTAATTTTCATGGATGCTATTAGGGAGGTGTTCACCAAGGCTGTCTCCTTTCATATATCACATTGCTTTATACTTTGGGAGCAAAGCTAAGATTTTATGTAGGTAATTTTAACAAAAGGCAGACATTGGGATAGTCCGCATCTCTCTACTACATTTGGCCAAGTGCAGCCCCCAACATTTAACCATTTATCCCTTCAGTGGGAAGTGAGAATGCACTCAGGCTAGGTAGGGTGGAGAAAAAAGAAACTTGCTCTGAAGGGGAGCTTCTCTCAAACGCTGATGGAGATGTCAGGTGAGACCAGTAGCTGCTGTCCCCTCTGTGCACACACTGCCCTTGGCTTGACATATTTTATTCTAAGCTCCTGCTGTTTGGGTCTCAGGCATTTTTCAAGTGAAAGTGTGCTGACCCAGTGAAAAGGAGCTTTCTTTTTTCTTTATCAGCCACTTGGCACTTCAGCCTCTTTTCATTTCAATTTGAGGTTCTGAGGAACCTAGAAAGTGCATTTAACTCCTTGGTAGGGTGAGGAGGGGAATGAGTGCTTTAACCATATTGCCATTTACCTCACATTTGTCTTAGGAAATTTTTTGGTTGCAAGTAACAGAAATGATCTTAAGCAATCTTAAGCAAATGTGGGTGACCTCTTAAGTAGGTACAGTGTTATCTACCTGGAGCAGAATGTTCAGCTAGGACTTGCAAAGACCCATACTAGGATTTGGAGAGCTTTGTGCTCCTTGGGGATGCTAGTTGTCTTGTCTCTGCTGGTCTCTTGAGTATCTGCATCTTTTCTTTTTTCCCGGCAGACTAATTCTCTCCTTAGCTTGTGTGTGGCTCATCATGGATGCCCTTAAGTGGTACCCTCAGTTGTGAGTTTTGAGATGTTCGTATTCTCAATCTGATAGCTTCCTGATTCAGTCCTTTTGCTTAAAAAAAAAAAAAATATATATATATATATATATATATATTATATATAGAGAGATACATATTATTTTAAAAATTTGAGATATAATTCCCATTAGATTCATCATTTCAAAGTGTATACTCAACTGGGCATGGTGGCGTATGCTTGTAATCCCAGCATTTGGGAGGCTGAGACCGGAGGATCTGGGTTCGCGGCCAGCCTCAGCTACCTAGTGAGGCACTCCGCAACTTAGTGAGACCCTGTTTCAAAATAAAGAATAAAAAATAGGGCTGGGGGTATAGCTCGGAGGTAGAATGCCCCTGAGTTCAATCCCTAGTACCTCAAAAATAAATAAATAAATAAATAAATAAATAAATAAATAAATAAAGTGTATACTCCAGTGGTTTTTAGTATATTCATTATGTTGTCCAGCCATCACCACTAACAAATTCCAGCATATTTCCATCACCCCAGGAAGAAACCCCATAATTATTAGCAGCTATTCAGTCCCAGTGACCCCCCCTCTCTGTATCCTTTGCAACCTACTAACCTACTAATCTACTTTTGGTCTCTATGTATTTGCCTATTCTAGACATTAAATACAAATAATATAATAAATGGTCTTTGATGTCTTCTTTCACTTAGCATCTTTTCAGGGTTCATCCATGCCATAGCATGTAACATTACTTCATACTTTATTACTTTTAACCACCAAGTAATATTTCATATACATATGAAATATAATATCTACATATATATGTGTGTATATGTATGTGTATGTATATATATGTATATATATAATAATACCACATATTGTTTAATTGCCAGCTAAGGGACATTGAGTTGTTTCCACTCTTTGACTATTATTAGTAACATTGTTATAAACATTGTTTTTAAATATCTATTTTAATTAATTGACAACAAACTATATATTTTTATGTGTACAATGTGATGTTTTGATATGTGTATACATTGTGGAATGATTAAATGAAGCTGATTATCATATCTATCACCTTGCATATATATTATTTTTGTGATAAGAACATTTAAAATATACTCTCATAGCAATTTTTAAGTATACTTTACATTATTGTTAATTACAGTCAGTCAACGTGGTATACGACAGATCTCTAGAACTTATTCTTGGTATCTAACTGAAACTTTGTGCTCGTTAGCCAACATCTCCCATTTCTTCCTCTTCCCACCTCCCTATCTTCTGGTAGCTATCATTCTACACTGCTTCTATAAATTCAATTTTTTTAGTGAGATCTCACATATAAGTAAGATCACATACATAGTATTTATCTTTTTGTGCCTATCATATTTTACTTGATATATGTCACCTAGGCTCACACATGTTGTTGCAAATGATTAGAAATGTTGGAAATTTTGTTGTGTGCTTGTTGGACATTTGTATGCCTCCTTTTGAGAAATGTCTATTTAAGTCCTTTACCTCTTTTTAATGTGATATATCATATTTATTTGACTCCAGAGACAAATCCCACTCAATCATAATGAATGATCATTTTGATGTACTGTTGATTTCAGTTTGCTAGTAATTTATTGAAGAATTTGCATTTATGTTCATCAGGGATATTGGTCTGTATTTTTTTTCTTGTAGTATTCTTTGGCTTTGCTATCAGGGTATGATAGGACCCTGCATACAAGTTTTAGTGGACACATACATATATTTTTCAGTTCTCTTGGACATATATACTTAGGAATGGGATTTCTGGGTCATATGCTAATTCTATATTTAACGTTTTGAGGGACTGCATATTGTTTTTCACACTAGCTATATTTTTACGTTCCTACCATCAATCTGTTATGGGGTCCATTGCTATTGCTGCTGCTGCTTCTTCTTGATCTTCTTCTTTTGGTACTATATCCCCAGTTCTTTTTTATTTTTTATTTTGAGACAAGGTCTCACTAAGTTGCTGGGGCTGGCCTTGAACCTGTGATCCTTCTGTCTCAGTCTTCCAAGTACTGGGATTACAGACATGTGCCACCACACTCAGCAATCCATTGCTTTTTAATTCCAAATTTCTAGGAGGCAGAGTCTGGTTCCCCCATCACAATCATAGGATGGGTTCCATTTGGGTAAGATGGGTTTTCTGTTCACTATAGCTCAGGATGTGGGTAGACAGGAATGCCCATTGTGTAACAGTTCTCAGAGAAGATGGGGTACTCTAAGAATTTTGTATTTCTCCCTGCCTAACTTCTACTCCTCCACAGGATACCTTTAGAATAGTCCTGAATCATAGAAGTAGTCAGTTGATGACAATTTATAATTTTTAAACTGAACTGATCCTTGAACTTTTCTTGAGGACAGGCACAAAACTCTCTAGTGGCTAATAAAAAGAACATGTTTACTTTGAATAGACATTTCTTACATCGAACCTGTGAGGCAAATGAAAATTCCAGCCCAGTTTGGAGTTGTTAACTGTCATGTATATGATCATAAAATGAGTTGGTGACTATGCTGGAATCTTTTGGAACCTCAGAGATACTGATTGAATTCTCAGGCCACTTGTTGAAGGGAACTTTAATTATTGTCCTTCATTGTTATTTTGAGACCCAAATTCCCATTCTTTACTTATTCCTTTGTGGAATCTGTAGGAAAAAGAAAATCACTTACACTTTCCAAAATGAGTTGCTTTATAAAAAATCCCAGAATGCAGTCAAGCCCATCTGTTTCCTCTTCTACATTAACTTATTTGTTGCAGTAAAGCCCCAGACAGTCCTCAGAGATATGCAGTTATAGGAAAGAAAACTGATTATGAGGGAAAGATTTTAGGGTCATTGAGATTTATTCCCCCTATATGCAAAGTCTGCTATGTAATGTGTGCAGCAGCCTGCGATCACCTTGGCATAAAGCATTGCTCACGTTTGAGAAGCTAATCATGCAGCCCACACATGAGGGGAATAGTAAGCAAAGGATTCCCACTACAGAAGGCTTAACAATCAGGACCTTCAGACGTTGCGATGGAAATGAGGCTGGTCGCACTGCATTTTAACTGAGCTTTCTGCTGGAGCTTGTCTCCTGGTATTAAGACTCTCAAAAATTATTGATTGGGATCTAAATGTGGAAAAGGATTTAACATTTGCCTTGTTTTCCCTGAAAGTCAAGATAAATGTATACCAGCCAACCTGAACCTGAGTCAGACTGTGTGTGTGTGTGTGTGTGTGTGTGTGTGTGCGTGTGTGTAAGAGAGAGAGAGAAAGAGAGAGAGAGAAACACAGGAAGCTGAGTGTGGAAGCTCAAATGATGGATGGCTAGGATACCTTAGGTAGTTTTGATTTACTTCATATATGATTTTTGATAATTTTTATTTATTCCACACTTCATAACAACTTACAATCATTCAAAGGTAGGAAAGGTAGGAAGCTGAGTCCCCATGGAGTGGCACTTCTCAGCTTTTGGATTGTGGGCTGGGTTGCTTCTCCTCTGCTCCTGTTTCCACGAAGGCCTTCAGACACAGCAAGCGACACTGATGGATAGTCCCTACCTGGCTCTTCATTGAAACCCCACATTGTACACGGAAAGGGTGAGATAGTTGATGCCTCAGTCAGGAGTAGACAGCTAACAGGTCAATAGAAACTCAGCCTGAAATTGCTGTCACAGCAGCTCGTTACAGCTTTTGGCTGTGATGTACAGCTACCCTGCTTTGTAATTCAGTGAATGTCGTGCTTAGGGACTGCTCTGTTAGGTGTAGCTGTAATGAGAAGTCAGGTGACCTGGAGCCCAGCTCCACCTATAGCTCTGTGACATTGGGGGGATTTCTTAAAGCTCCAGAGATTATTTCTTCATCTGCCAGAGCAGTGGCGTGGATGTTGGACTTTCCTAGCCAGTATTGACTAATTGTCAATATAATAAAGGTCAGAATTCCCTCAAGGGTATTTCCCCTTATAGGCTGGGGAGAGTGGGAGAAGAGAACTCATGTACTTCTGAACAGGTGTTACATAGTTAGATTCATTTAACCTCACCAAGGTCAGAGTTATTATTCCCACTTTCCAGATAAGTTAACTGAGGCTCCAAGAAGATAATGACTTACCCAAAGTTTCTTGGTTGCTTGGTGCTCAGTAGAGGCAAGGCTGGAAGAACTGTGTCTGACTCCAAAGCTGTGTTTAGGGTAGGTGATCCCTACCCCATTCTCCAACCCACTGTTTGCTTCTCCATGAGCCACCTGCTCTTCTCCCTTACTTCTACCACTTACCTGTTAGATGTCCTTGGACAGAGGAACCCCTCTGAGCCTGGCTTCTCATCTGTAAAATCGGAATTGACCCCATTCTTTTTGTAGGCTTGTGTATGGATTAAATAAGCTACTGTATGCTCAGCACCCATTAAGGTGTGGGGCTAGAAAAGATGCCACATGTCTCCCAGCATGCAGGCCGTCTGCCTCATCCAGGCTGCTGGCTCTCTGGTGTTCCCTAAGTTCAACCTGTGCCTCTAGGCTTCCCTTCTCCCTTCAGCAGGAAGAAGAATAAAATGTCACTGCACATTATCTTTCCATTTTTACTGACATTAAAACATTTTTGAAAAATACCCTTAAATATCTTCTAAGCTAGGCACCTAAGCAAGTTCTCTGGGGGAGGATTATTCTTCAGTGGAGGGAAAGAATGTGCCTAGAGCTGATGCTCCATGACAGATGACTCAGGGCAGGGATTTCTGACATCATTGGCCATTTTATCTGCATTTTCTTAACAGCTGAAAGCCGGGACACCATTATTTTCTTCTAGTTCTCATTGTTAGCCCCACTTAATATATATCAATAAGTGGGATGTTAATAAAGCTTGTGAAATAATATTATTTCCCCTCTAAGATGGTGGTTTGATTCCTTGGGAGGCTGAGACAGGAGGATTGCAGGTTCAAGGACAGCCTCAATAACTAAGCAAGACCCTGTTTCTAAATAAAAAAAAAAATAGGGCTGGGAGTATAGCTTGGAGGTAGAGTTCCCCTGGGTTCAATTCCTAGCAACACCCCCTGATTTTATGAAATTTTAATTAAAATGCTGTTGTGGGTTGAATTGTATTCCCACAAATGATATGTTCAAATGGCCTTATTTGGAAATAGGGTCTTTGCGGATGCAATCAAGTTGAAACTAAGTCATATTGGATTAGGGTGACTGATACCCTTATGAGAAATGGGAAATATAGACACAGACAACCAGGAAAGAAAAGCTGTGTGTGTGATGATGGAAGCAAAGATAGAGCAACACAGCTGTAAGCCAAAGAATGTCAAGAACTGTTGGCAACCACCAATGTCAGAGAAGGGCAAGGAAATACTCTTCCCTAAAGCCTTCAAGGTGATGTGGTCATGCTGAATCCTTGATTTTGGACTTTCAGCTTCCAGAACTATGAGAGAAAACATTTCTGTTTTAAGTCACTAAGTTTGTGGTAATTTGTTACAGCAGCCCTAAGAAGTTATATGAACTTGACTAAGAACTTTATTAAAGTGGATTTAGGAAAGTACTAACCCAACTGAATTTCAACATGTGTGGAGGAAAGACTCATCTGAAAAAGAAGCAGATTGAGCTCCTTAGCAGAGCTCCAGGTAATTCCAAGATCAGATTAAGAGGGGGCTCAAGCAAATGTGGGACAAATGACCTTAGGAAGTTAGATCTTGCTTCCACAGAGCAGCTGGATGTGCTGGCTATGTCAAATGAACAACAACAAAAGAGGCATCATCACAGCAGGGTCCTATTGAAGGAATCTGCACCAGCCAGAGAAGGGGCTAGTGGAAGGACAACAACATACACAGCAAAGGCTCCACTGAGCACAGGAGTAAATGTACTCATATATGCTTCCTCCTAACTCAAGGGTACAAATGAAACTATAAAAATATGAAAACTTTCCTCTTTCCTTTGCCTGAAACCAAACAGCTTGGATAGTGATCCATACAGTTTCTGGTAAGCCACCTTTCAAATCCCCAAATGAGAAAAAATGTAGATATTTGTTTCTTAAACTCCAATTTTTACTAAGCAGTTACTGTGTGTTAGGTACTATGCTAGGAGGAGGGTTTAATTCAGAAGTTACATCAAATGAAAAGACATGAAGGCAAGATACAAAGAGTACGTGGCACAATAGAGGAGCTGCGAGAATGGGTGAACAGGGAAAAATCACTATGCCTGGAAATTTTTTTCAGTAATTATGCAAAGTATTAAAATAAAGGATGCCAGTCAGAGCAGAAGGAGGAAATGACCTTTGAAATGGACTTATTCCAAGAAATTGGGAAAGTAAAAACTTAGGTGAATTACCAATTTTTTTTCATATTTCAGTACGAGATGAGAGGACACTGTATTTATGAAAGGAGAACAATCTGAGACTAGGAAATGTTACCACAAAATCAGAAATATAATCCTTAAATTAAAATTTTAGATAAAGGCAGCAGAGAGAAATTTGAATCCTGCAATAAATTTAATTGGTGAATTAGATGAGTAGGTTGAGAAATTTTCCCAGAACACAGAGGAAAATATGCAAACAACCATATGTATGTATAGGAAAGATGTGCAGAGAACAAATACAATGAATACAGTATAGGTATAATAAAAATGCCAAAAAGAGAGAGCAGCTAGAAAAAGGTCACAACAAAGAAATAGAAAAAATGATCCTAAACTTAAAGAAATGAGTCTTCAGGTACCTACTAGCTATCAAATAAAATTAGTGTACAGACTCCCACACTGAGATGCAGTCTAAGGTACTTTCTTGCACTTAGGCAAAAACAAACTAAACAAAACAGGTTACTTATAAAGTGGAAAATGAATGTTTCAGCATACTTTTTCTCCATATTGTTAGAAGATAGGGAATAAGGTATAAATAATTTTGAGAGGAAAGATTGTCACCCAAGAATTCTTATTTGGTTTATGCATAAGTGTCTATTCTTAGACACTCAAGAACTCATTGTCCTTTTCTGGAAAAAAAAATTCTTGAAGAAGTCTTATAACAATTAAGATATAAATCAAAATAAATAACTCAAGTTGAGAGAAGATAGCACTACAGAGTATTCTTGCAAGGAATGAAATAGTAAAATATAGTATTAGTGTACACATAATTGCTATTAACATTATGCAAGTTAGAAAGACATATTAAAAATGATAAATTTGCTGGGTGCAGTGGCACATGCCTGTAATCCCTCCTATTTGGGAGGCTGAGGCAGGAGAATCACAAGTTCAAGGCCAGTCTAGGCAACTTAATGAGGATTTCACTAATAAAAATAAAAAAATAAAAAGGGGTAGGAATGTAGCTCAGTAATAAAATGTCCCTGGGTTCAATTCCCAGTACAAAAAGAAAAAAAAATAAATTGAATCTAGAAGATCATTTTTAATACTTTTTGCTAAATTTTAATTAGTACAAATGAATCCTATGAGTCAGTAATAGAAAGACAATCTGATAGAGAGATGAAACAAAGAAATAATTTGCAGGCAATTTGAAGAAAATAAAAGCTAAGGATGCTCATTAGGCATTGTTTATAATAGTTGAAAAGCTGGAAACAACCTAAATGCCCATCAAAAGAGGAACAGATGACTGAACAGTGGTTAATTCATGCAATTTAAAAATACATACATTAGTTAAAATTAGTGAATTGCATTTGTATTCTAACTGAATATCAAGAACATAAAGTTGGTAAGAGATCAGCAGATTCTAGAATGGCATGCATTCCATGCTAGCCTTCATGTATAATTAACAAGCTGCCAAAGCCACACATGCATTACTATGAATTGTATATACCTTAATTTATAGCTAATAACAGTAAGAAACAAGAACTAAAAAGAACTATAACAAATTCATAATAGTGATTACCTCTGGGGAAGAAAGATAAGTAGAGTTTTGAGAATGCAGATTGCAACAAAGCAAAGAGGCAGAATGTTAACATTAGTTTATTTAGAATGGGTGTTTGTTTTATTATTTTTGTACTTTATTTTTAAAACTTTTCACACTCCCCCAAAAGTGTAATAAATATCTAACCTTATGTTCTTCCAACAGTGATTTCACTGGAAGATTGACTAATGGATTTCTAGAGTGGAGGCAGTGGGTCCATGTAACTTCTGAAATGATATTAACAATGACAATACTTATCTGTGCGCTCTGTATGAGTATTGTTTTTAGAAAGGGTACAACTCTCTTTCTTTCAAAGCTATGTGGGGAAGATTTTGATCTGCACGATAGTTGGATAGTGCTACTGATAGTAGCACTGAAGTCATACTAGAAGAAGGAAGGGAAAAAAAGAGTTTAGAATGAGTGTTAAGTAAACAACTCATAGTATTTGCTGCAAATGTGAATAAGTTAGTTTCCCAAAAATAAAATTAAAAAAAAGAATGAATGTATCAAGTTTCACTTAGGAAAACAGAAACGGTCCTAAATATTTAAAACCAAGGGAATTTAATGCAGGAAATTGGTTACACAGGGGCTAGAAGAACAGAGAAGCTAAATAGAGGGCAGCGAGGCAGCCCAGACATTGTAGCCCTGGGAAGCCATTACCTGCTCAATACTAGAAAGACAAAAGGAGAAGGTAGAACTAATAGGGTCACTTGGCAGAAGCTGGAACCAAGACAGGCCTATCCATCTGGAGCTGGAGCCAAACAGGAGCTGCAGCTATTACAGAAAGCAGCACATCAGAGGCGGGGGGAGGGAAACAGCCTGGCTTTACCTTTCAACCTTTCTCCCACTGATTTCTTCTATTGGCCAGACTCAGATGGAAACCTGAGACTCAGTATGTAGGGGACCCACTGGGATGCAGCATGGAGCAAGAGAAGGACAAGGAATAAATAGGAGGGTCAACAGGTCCAGGACCATGTATGCTGGATCAAAATACAAAAATACATTTCTATGTAGAGTAAGGAAGGCATGAACAATAAATCAAGAGTGACAAAATTAGTATCAGATGATGGTGTGGAATTCAAAGTGAAGACCATTAAATAAGATGAAGAAGAGATTTTTCTTCCCTACTTCCCCTCCTTCCTTCTTTTTTATTGCTAACAAGAGCAATTCATAACAAAGAATTCAAATTGTCTTGGAAATACAAAGAGAAACCAGCAAGAACCATAATCTTAGAGGGTGACTTTAATCCCTTTGATAGATCAAGCCAATAAAAGTAAATAAGGATATTCAACAATATTTCATATTAAGACATATGGCAACAGCCAAACCTAAAATCAGAGATGTTCACAGCTTTAAGTGATTTTATTAGTACACAAGAAAAATGAAAATAAATGGATTCAATTATGGCCTCAATTCAAGAGGACATAAAAAACCAATATAACTTTAGGAAAGCAAGAGAAAAAATCAATAAAAATAAAAACAGAAATCAATACATTTAAAAGAAGAGTAGAATCAATCAATTTACCAAGAGTCCATTTCAAAAAGATCAATAAGACAAAAACTCTTAGAAATCCTCATTACAAAAAAGTGAGAAAAGATCCAACTACATAGCATGAAGGAAAAATGGTAATGTAGCCACATATATTGAGATCAAACCCACTGTAAGAGCCATAATATGTGTAACAATATACTTGAAAATCTTAATGATAAAGATGCTTGTATAGGAAAATTACAAAATTGAAAGTGGCCTCATGATGGTTCATGAGGCCTGGCAGTTATCCTCTGTCTTAGAAACAGTATTTCTCCTATATGAAATCTATCATGATCTATTAGTCATGTTTTCTTCATTAGAATATGAGCTTCGTGAGGGCAAGGACCTGCCATTGATTTTGCAGCTCTAATATCTAGCTAAAGGATAGATCGCAGCTGCTGAGGGGAGGCTTGTTGAAAATGATGTCTTCTTTTCTCCTTCCTTTTCTTCCTTTTTCCCTCCACCTTTACTTCTCTCCATCTTTCTTTTCCTCCTCCAATATGCCATACAGTAATCAAGAAGCAAGATCCATTCAGCTTAGAATAAAAAGAATTCCCTAAAGTCAGGTGTGGTGGTACACGCTTGTAATCCCAGTACTTGGGAGGCTGAGACAGGAGGATCACGGGTTCACGGCCAGCCTCAGCTACTTAGTGAGGTCCTCCACAATTTAGTGAGACCCTGTTTCAATATAAAGAATAAAAAATAGGTCTGGGGGTGTAGCTCAGCTCAGAGGTAGAAGGCCCTGAAGTTCCATCCCCAGTAACACACACACACACACACACACACACACACACACACACACACACACACACATTAAAAAGAAAAGAAAGAAAAAAGAGTGTCTTATTGTCATTCTGTATGTTCTATCAATGATCTAGTCTCTTCAGATCCTGTCACCCTATGAAGGCTACAGGGACAGGCACACTCCGGTGTGGAGCCCACAGAGGGTTCCTCTGCAAGCCACACAGCTCAGCTGCCCTGAGCTGGTGAGTCATAGAATGGCCCAGCAGGCTCTGCTGTTGCTAGGAAACTGTGGTTCCCTTGCGGAACCCAGCACCACACTTGCAGGTTGCTCCTGATAACTTAGAGGAAATGAAGAGCTGTCAGAAAAAGGTAGAGAGGAAAACAAAAGCTAAAATAAAGAAAGTCATTTTCCTTGCCCAGCACTAAATGACTTATCTATGGTGATGAGAGACAAAAATAGTGAAAAGATATGTTAGTATCATTAACCAAGAACATGTTTGCACTTGCTACTTTTGACACTGTAGAATTGTGCTAGGAGAACATAACCAAAAGGTTGTCTGTTCTGTAGACAGTCTTGGGACTTTCTGGAACTTTGGCCATGGAAGGGTCTGAGGAAATTACCGAGACTTCTTTCTCTCTCAGAATCCCTGTCCACAACTCTGAACTGGGTCTCTCTAGCTTCCTAGTCAGTTGATGTTTGCAAGTGAGTGTCTGTCTTGGTCTCTCGCTTACTTTTTTTTTCTCTTTTATTTTTTGTATACTTTTATTAGTGCATTATAGTGTCACATCATAATATAAATCACATTGATAGTGACATACATGCACAGAACACTTGTGGGCTTTCCCCAGCTACCTCACTATCACCCCTACCCCATACAGGGTACTGAGATTGACACTGGCATTCATGCATATGTACATAAAGCCGATCTAGCATACCTTTGACCCATTGTAACTCAGTGTTGTCCAGAGAGGAAAAGGGGACTAGTAAATCCAGAGAAGAAAGAGGAATAGTAAAACCTTACCACAGTGATTCTCAAATTTGACTGTGTGTCAGAATTACCTGGAGAGTTTCTTCCACACAGATTGCAAGGCTTTATTCTCAGAATATGTGGCTTATGACTCCTAGGTGGGAGGTAAGAATGACATTTCTAAGTTCCCAGGTGATACTAATGCTGCTGCTCCAGTGGCCACACTTTGGAAACCTCTGCTGTAGACTATAACATCTTTCAGGGAATTGCAGGGCATTGCCAAATCACTTCACTGATGAGGAGACAGAGGTCCAAGGTCCAAGGAAAGGTAGTGGATCACTTGAGGTTGTCCAGCTCCTGGTGGCTCAAGCCCAGGCTTCCTGAATTGAACACCAGAGCTTTCTCCACTAGAAAACACTCTTCAAGCAATGCCTCTTTAAAAATTCTCCAGAACACACCAGATGGCTGCCAACAGGGGTGGTCCTACCCAGCGAATGCCAAGTTGCTAAATCCAACCCTGATAGCGACAGCTTTGAAAATGAAGCCAGAGATGGTTTGCAAAAGCCTTTGTGTTCTTCTCAGCGTCGTCTCTCATATTTCTAAATACTGTAGATAGAAAAGGAAGCATGTTGAGGAGGAGCAGACACAGCTAAGCAGGGCTCCACCATGTTTCCAGAGGCTTGCCTCCAGTGCCATGCTGCCAAGCAAGGGTGGTTGGCGGGAAGCCCCATCCATTCTGGATTCAAACCCACAAAGCCGGGCTGCTCCTGCCTGCTCCCATTCCAGCCTCTGTGTGTGCTGAGATGGCTTCAGAGATAAATTTAAAATGTAAGACACACACATTCCTTCCACTTTTGCTTGAATATGAGTTTCATCAGCCATCCAGGCTAATCATAAGCTGCAAGGTATAGAAAGAATTAAAGTCATACAAACAATTTATCAACAAGGACTGGCCAAAGCAAACTAGGAGGAACATGGAGTTTGTCTTTTGCTCTGCTGGTCTCCTCTTTAATCCTTTCATGATTCTCTGCACCCTCCATGCTTCCCTACCCACCTCAAATTCCATTCCTGCAAGACCTTGTTCTTTTATTTACCTTCTGCTAAACTCAGCTAAGAGATGAAAGAGATTTAAGGGCTTGTTTACTCATGAGTTTTTTAATTTTAATAAAAGATGTCCCAAGATTAAACTCTCCCATGCTTGAAAAAAATGAAGCTTCTAATGAGGCAATTTGGAGCATAGTGGGGAGTGGGGGAGAAGAGCTAAAAGACTATGATCTTTCCCAGAATTCTTTATATGGTACCTCATAGATGGCTGCAATTTGTCTCCTGCTAAGGCTGAAGTTTGGCTTGTGTAAGGATAATGTCGACAGAGGCTGATTTATGAGCCATCACTTGCATTCGCAGTGGTTCTGATCTCACAAGAGCTGCACGTCCACTAGGATGGCATTCAGATAGAGCTGGTAGACAAATTCTCATTTGCTAAGAAAGGTGAACTGGAGGGCTTCTCTACCCTGCCAGGATTTTAGCTATGTTCACGTTATCCTTGCCACTTGGGTGAACTCTATGTTTATAACCACTGTTGAGTGGGTGCAGAAATACATGCCATTGTACTTGTGTATATCACTTGGTAAATTTTTTATTTTTTCTTTTCTTTTTTTTGGTACTAGGGATTAAACTTAGAGACTTTCTACCTCTGAGCTACACCCTCAGCCAGATTTTTTTTTTAAAACAGAGTCTCACCAAGTTGTTGAGGCTGGTTTTGAATCTGCGATTTTCCTGTCTCAGTCTCCCAAGTACTGGGATTACAAGCATGAGCCACCACGCCCAGATACTTGGTAGTTTTTGATGTGCTTCACATGAATTATCTTCTTTGAACTCATTCTTAAATTTGTAGAAATTTTCATTATTTACTTCTGGAGAACAGGTTCAAATATGTCAGCTAGAAAGTAGTAGCGCTAGAATTTGATTCTAAACCTTTTGATTTCTACTTCTAAATAGGCCATAATTCATCCCTGAACAGTAAATTGGGAATGTATCAGAGAGGAGACAGAAGTTGGCTAATTGTGCAGGAAGGCCCTTGGAAGACTAACTGGAGCTGGGAAGTGAGTTTGGCCAGCCAGTGGAAATATAAAGAAGGGGAACATCATGATGGCAGCCCTTCCTCTGGTGGTACCAGTGGATGCTAAGATCCATGTCCTTTAGGTCTGGAACAGTAGGCACACAATATCAATGTAGTCTGTGACTTTCAGAAAGGCAAGAGATTAAGAAAATGTTGGTTAGACTTGCAGGGAGGAAAGGTGATGCTTTAAATGGATTAAAAGGTTTTCCCTGTTACCTCTGAAATGCCACTCATGTAGTCAAGACAAGTCCGGAGAGGGCTCAGAGGCTGCTTCTACATCACATTCCAACTGACTGTGAGTCCAGAGAAGGGCTTTTGCTGATTAAGGTCCCCCAGGAATTATTAGTATATTGTCTATTTAATGCTTGATATAAGTGTTATATGATGGTGTACTTAATTAATATTGTCTTGTAGCATGCCTGTTCTATATTTTGGAGATGCTAGGAGAAGAGATTATATTAATCAGCAATGTCCCATACATTTAGTTACTCCTGGGAAATTAATATAGCAATAACTTTGACTAAGGAGTCAAGAAAAGGGGGCATTTCAGGTATGTGGCTTAGCAGGCATAAAGGTACTAGATGGAAATGAGCTTAATCTATGGGAATGAATAAAACTCCCTGTCTTGTCAAAGTGGAGAATCTGGGAATAATAAAAAGTCAGGTTAGACAGGTAACGTGAAGCTGGATATAGGGCCTAGTGCTTCATACTGGTGAGGACTGCCTTGGTTGTAGGCATTTGAGCATCACTGAAGGTTTTTAGTGTCATTCTAGAAAGATTATTCCAGCAATGCACAGTATGGCTTGGAGTGGGAGAAAAGACATACAGGTACTGGAATAATTTTTATCTAAGATATAAAGAGCTTACCTAGTATGGAAATGGAGAAGAAGGACAAAGATGAAAGATACTAAGACGAGTCCCTTTTACTTGCCAGTGAGAACTCAGTTGTTTGTTGAACATATTGTTCCCACTGGGGTCTCCTGGGTATGAGGCAAGTTTCCTTGCTATTCTCTTAACCTCACATTCTTGCTGCTTGTTTTCTCAATGTGGTCTCCTGTTGTCTTAATAGAGCAGTAGAGCCCTGCTCATTAAAACTGTGCAGCACATTACAAGTATCATTCATTTTAAGTAACTGACTTTATAGCTTTTCAAACCTGCCAAGTTGATAAATTAGGTACTGTACTATTTTACACAATCTGGAGTCTCGGGTTTAGGGAATTCTGAAAATTTGCAAATCCTATGGCAAATGGCAGCACCTGCTGGTAAATATGATATTACAGGCTAACTCTACATAGTAGACAATGCAATCCTCCAGAGAAAGATGTGCAAAGGGAACAAAACTGCAGGGGCTGGAAGACTCATGAAGGGAATCTGTAGACTTGGGAGAAATTAATGTATTCCAGGGAAAGCAGTGATGGCAAGAAAACCCTAAACTTGGACAAATCAATCCAGAAAATTTTAAAGAGCTAATATGTGTCTATCACTCTACTAGGTATTTTGAACAATATAAATGTGATATCAGACAAGATTTTTGGCCTCCTAGGTGATTATACATTTAGAATGATACATTCTAAAGACCTAAATGTTGCAAAGAGTTCTTTTGGGAAAACATTGCAGCCAGCATTTCAAGTCTGATAACCATCCCCAAACCTTTTTTGACAGTAATTTTGAATTTAATGCATGTAAGAATTATTTTGGGGGGAATTGTTTTCCCTATGAAAACCATTTTAAATATCACTAGAAATGGGTGTATGTGTATGGGGAGGCAGATTCAGTTTACAGCCCTTGTTACTAGAATTCAGACATTCTATGCAATCAGGTTTCCTAGACTATGATTCAAGGAAGATGACAAAAGTCTTCATAAAGTCTAGTCATAGGTTTTCAGAAAGATTGGTGTGCAAGAAGCCTATAAAACTTGTTTGTTTATATTCCACATTCCCACCCCACTGCCAGAAAGGATTTAAGAGAACTTCAAGGCAGACATGATCAGCAAACCAGAAAGAACTAACCATGCGCGAACTTTACACTAGGCATGGCAAAGGATAAAATGAGACAAGAGACATAGTAGTTACCCTTAAAGATCTGGCTGGGAAGATAGGAGTAAGCATAAATAGCTGATGGATAATAAAAGATGATCTATCTGAAATATAGTATAATAAAGAGCCGAGTGTCTGGTGCTGACTGGGTCAAAATCCTGGCTCTGTAGTTCTCTAGCTGGGTAACCGTGGGCAAGTTACATAAACTCTCAGTGTCTGATCTTTAAAAGAGAAATAATAATAGAATCTGCCTCATAAGGTTGCTGTGGGTTTAAAAATAGGCTGATATACGGAAGCAAGCAGAGCCTGGCATATAGTAAGCACTGTGTGTGCTAGCTACTATTATCATGGCAAGTGGTAAATGAATGGCATATTCAGCAATCTCTGCAGGAGTTAGCTAAAAATTCTCTTGGGAAATAGTGACATAAAAAATATATATATATATTCTTTTCTAATGTTGGGGATTAAACCCAGGGACTTTCACATGCTGAGCACATGCTTTACTACTGAGCTACACCTCCAGCCCCAAGAAATAGTGTTTAGAAGAAAAGAACACAGATGAGTTGGGCTACTTCCTTGGAGGGTGGTAGTGGTTCATGTAGGCTGAGTTTTTGAAAAGAGGTAAGATTTATATCAGAGAAGGGACAACAGAATAGCCTGAATAATGGTGCAGAGACAGAAATGCATGGAGCCTGTTCCAGGAACAGAAAGAGAGGCTGGTCTAGTTGGAGTGATGTCAGCAAAGTAGGGAAGTAGTCCAAGCCCTACATTGGAATGATCACAGAAGGCCTGGAATGCCAGGCTGAGAAATCAGAACACTACTCTAAAAACTTGGGGTAGTATGGCACATTGGAAAAATTAATCTGTGCTGTAAGGGTGCCAGACCAAGGGACTGGCTAGGGGTCAAGAGTGCAACAGTGAGGATCTAGATAAAGGGAAAGACAGGTGGAAGGACAATGAGGTGGATCTCATGAAGAAAGACCTGATGATATTGAATGCAAAGGCCAAGGAGGGGTCGGGGAGGCCCCACTATTTGAAGCTGGAGATGTTGGAATAACTGAGAAGACATCCAGTGCGCTAAGGAGGGTGTGGCTGGGGGATGTCACAGATATCCAGTTTTATTCTCTCTGCTGGGGTTGAAATGATTAGGAAAAATGAGCACTCATAATATTTTGGAGCAATTTCCATGAAGAGGCTCAGACAAATGTTCTTGGGGTGGCAAGGAGAGGGACCCCTTGAGTATGGAATACATCTCTAGACAAAAACCCCAACAATTTCCCTAGTTTTTCATCTTAAGTATATGTAATATCATTAGAGGACTAGTGATTTCACTGCTGTTAGGCTGAGTCTGGGTAGCATTTGTCCAAGCTCCTCGAAAAGCTCTTGAGCAACGTACAGCTTTCATCATTAGGAGCACTAGCGCTGGTCTATCCATCCTGGCTAATTCACAGTCAGCTTTTTGTGCTGACTTTCTGTCTGAGGACCCCAATGTCTCACCTTCCAATTTAGCATTAATATTAATGATGACTGCTGGAGTAGAAAATCAGATCAGCATGCAAAGTCGTAGATCTGCTCCCTGAAGAGTTGCTGGTTCACCCACATGCAAAAGTCTGGGAGTGTTTTGTCCTTCAGGTGAGGTCTGGCAAGTGAGAAGAAGCACTCCTTTCCTCGAGTGAAAGCTAGTGCCATTAGAGATGGTTCGCTCTTTGCAACCTCATTTAGCAATGCACTAAACAGTGGTTCATTAAGCTGTAAGCAGCTGTGTAGTGGCACCAAAGACTTCTGAGGGCACTGGGCCAAGATGGTGACTTCACTGTTCAACATTTGGAGGCCAGTTGGAGCTCTGTAGGAAGAAGAATAGCGAGTGCAGTAAAATTGAACATGGCCAGATTTGTCCTAACATTGAATTAAGGCTATTGGTTCTGAGATCGAGAAATAGTAACAACATCACACATAAAACAAGATGGGGTACATTTTGCAAGAGATTATTTGTTTTCCTATTTCAAAGTTGGGGTGGCTAGATGTAACGGGGATAGGAAGGAAAGTAGAAATGAAAATTCTAATGTATAGCTTGACCTTGCTACCAAGTTGTGGTTAACTGCATTTCTGTATGTCTTAGGAATTTACCTACTTATTTTTCTTATATAGCATCAGAGATGAGTTAAAATTATCTTCATCTTATAGAATTTCTTCAATGCACAATCTGTTCACCTGTTCTCCTTCCACTGACAAGTCAGCAATGCCCCCAGTGGCAGTGAACACAAATAGCTCAATATGCTTTGAGTCATACTTTCCATTTTTATAATTTTGCTTGTTTTATGGTCTAATTTTAGGCCTGACTTATTTTTTCCTCTCCAAGTGCTATATTAATAAAATCCACAACGCCTTGACTGTAGCAAAGAGTCAAATATTCATTGGATGAACTGTTTCATAATCATAGTAGGCAGAAAAGAGCTCAGAAAGAAAGCCATTCCTCTGGCTTTGGTGATGCAATTGCGCAAGCAATATAAGCATGAGTAAGGCACACTCTGGCTCCCATCCTACGTGACTAGATGCAACTATTTAAACTATCTGTGTCCCAGTTTCCTTATCTGCTAAATGGGGGTGTATGACCTTCACAGAATCATTGCAAAGAATGAAGAGGTAGCGTATAAAAGTGTCTACCAGAATACCTAGTATATTAATAGAAAGTCGTTGCTGAAGAAATGAATAAACTCCAAGGGAAAATCTCAGAAGACAAAGACAATCTTCCAAATAGAGCAGTTTCTGAAGTGTCATGCTGATGACATAACATCCATAAAGGGGCTAGTTATGTATTATCTCTTCTCTCATATGCAGTTTTTAATTGTGAGATTTGTGATGAAAGGGAAGTTGAATATCTCCTAAAATGATGTGGAACTTTTCTGAACGTGAATTTAAAGACTTTACTCTCTGCTTTTAATGATGCAAATCAAGGGCAAAAATGGGCTCTGTAAGGTATTTCCTAACTTTCTATGAGACCTTAAGATTGCTTAAATAATGAATAAACAAAAAGGAAGGAATATGAAGTGAGCTGTATGAAAACCTCAGTATCTCCAAGAATATTTGCAGTCAATACTGTGATACCATGGCTTGAAGACTGGACTGCTGCTTCCTGAAAGCCCATGTTCTCATGGTCTCTCAGACGATTTGTGGGTATCAGCATCTCTAACTGCCATGAAGAAATATAGTGTAATGGGCCTGTTTTTGTTTTCGGGATTAATTACTTTTTCTTCACAAAGCAGTGGAGTAGAATTCTTTCTGGGAAAGAAGTAGAGTTTTGTGCTAAGATCACTGGTAGAAAATTTGGCTTTTTCTGTCAACTATCTCTAACTCAAACAATCAGAGAAGAAAGACAGATTAAGAATTAATAAATAGCTGAATATGGCGGCACATACCATGTATTCCCAGTACTTGGGAGGCTGAGATAAGAGAATGGCAGATTTGAGGCCTGCCTCAGCAACTTAGTAAGGACCTCAGCAACTTAGACCTGTTTTTAAAAAAATAAAATAAAAATAAGGGATGGGGTATAACTCCCAGAGGCAAAACACTGCTGAGTTCAATTCCTAGTACTGCAAACAAACAAAATAGCAACCTAAAATTAATAATTAAGCCAGTCAACAAACAAACCAGGTAAGAAGTCCACGGGTTCCTTTTGACCAAACTTAATGTTGGCCATGGAAATTGAGCATGTGGTCCTCGGGGAGACTAACTCAAGGGGCTTCAAAGCCAGCAGGTGCATCCCAAATGTTATAACATGACCCCTACCCCCCAACCATTTTTTAAAGTGTTGACACCCTTCTCAGTCATGCCCTTTTTTTGGACCCCATATCTTAACTCAATTCATATTGCCTCTCAAAAGGAAAAACTTACATTTCATAATGTTAAATATACACACTAAAAACTGCCTTTCCAGGGAATGGTCTGAAGCTTTTATGAGAAATTACCTTTCTTGTAGGAGTCACCTGGGGTGCCTATTTTCTAGCTGCAACTCCAAATTCCTGGAAAAGGTTATGAGGCTGTATCCAACTTACTTGAAACTTTGTTCAGATATCACAATGGAGAACTCCTGAAGATGGCAGCAGCACTTTAAATTTCACCAGCCTGGGCAGAGCCCGTGGTTAACACCACCAGAAATAAAATGACACCGGTAGTGTCTCCTTCGTTTTCCTCATTTCTCCACCAACATATTCAGCCACAATATCAGATTTCAACTTTACCTCTTTGAGCCTTGCACAGCATAGAACAGAGAGATGGTCTTAAAGCTAGAGAAGTGTATGTCGAATTCTCTTTTTATCAAAGAGGGAGGGAATTTTTAAATCTTCCGACACTACCGGCTCTCCATTTTCCTCCCAAATGTTCATTCTCTCTCCATTTGAATGTGAAAGAAACTGAAGGACTAGGAATGGAGATTGTAGATCATGCGCTGATTTTTAAAACAATATTACTCTCTACTAGCTAGTTGTATACTATTAGACAAAGAGTGAGAAAATTACTCCTGCTTTTTGTTGTCAGAAATGCCCATTAAGGAAAATAAATGTTTATTCTGTAATTGTTGAAAATTGTAAATTGCAGTGCCTTTATGTAAGAGTGCCCCATGAATATAAATAACTTTCATGTTCAATTTGAAAGGCTGTATTATTCAGATAATTTTCTATGTGGAGCTGGAGATCTAAAGCATATTTTCTAGGCTGATTATTACATTTACATTTATAATTATTTTAACTCAATTAAATATTTAAATTGTAAAGGCAATACATACTTGTATAAAAAATCAAGTACTTCATTAATATATATATAGAAACAGTTAATAATATCCTCTGCTCTATCTTATTTCTTCAGGTCACAGTTAAATATGCTAAAAATTTACAAAAAATTTGAGACTTCATACATTATTGCAACTTTCTCTAGATCAATAGATACAGATCAAGCTCATATAGTAGCTGTATACTATCCCATACTGTGACTATAACATAATTTATTTAATTACAGTTCCTGTGATTGATACCATTCTATTTCCATTTTGGCTGCTACAAACAACCCTGCAATTTCATGTTAAAGCATTATATATACTGGTGCTTTTATTCTTGTAGGCCAGAGTTCCCATGGCAGAATATGCACTATAAATAGCAGTGAATAGTGCTGGATTATCTTCTAAAAAGGTTACAACAAGCCAAATGTGGTGGTGCATGCCTGTAATCTCAGTACTTGGGAGACTGCGACAGGAAAATCATAGGTTTAAAGCCAGCCTCAACATTTAGTGAGACTCTGTTTCAAAATTGGGCTGGGGGTGTAACTCAGAGGTAGAACACCCCTAGGTTCAATCCCTAGTAAAAAAAAAAAAAAGTTACAATACATGAGTGTTTAGTTGCCCACACCCTTACCAGCACTTGATGTTACCAATTTTACCAATCCCACGAATGAAAATAGTATTATGTTTGAATCTGTACTTTCTTGGCAAGATCATTTGGCATAGCATCTAAGATCATGGATCTAGATCCTAACTGCTTATAGTTGTGAGACCTTAGCAAGTTAGCAAGTTACTTAGTTTTTCTGTGACTTGGTTTCATCATTCCCATTGAAAATAGGGAAAATAATTGTACCTACCACATTGTATTATTATTATTATTGTTATTATTATTCGGTGGCACTGGGAGTTGATCCCAGGGGTGCTCTGCTGCTAGGTACACCCCAAGCCCTAATTTATTTTAAATTTTGAGACAGGCTCTTGCTAAATTACTGCATGCTGGCCTCAAACCTGCAATCTGTCTGTCTTAGCCTCCCAAGTACTGGCATTACAAGTATGCATCACTATGCCTGGCCTTCCACAAAGGATTCTTATTGAGACTAATCAAGTTACCATTTATAAAGACTTGCAATGGTGCCTGGTGCTTAGGTCAGTGCCTGACCCATACTAGCACTATATGAACTAAGTAAGAGCATCTAGTGATGGTGAACATTTCTGTATATGTTCATTAACCATTTGCATTTCTTTCATTAAATACAAATGCCAAAATGCTAACTTTTTTAGTGTAAAACAGTGTATGGATATTTTCTTCATTTTTGAATTCAGATCACTCCTAGGAAAAGGCTCAGCAATTTCCACCCACACCTTGCTTCTCTAAGAAATACTCCACTGCTTGGAAATGCTGGGTGTGAGGAAGAATTTTGCTAGAATGTTTGAATGAGAAGGAAAATAGAAAGGTTTGGAAAACAGAAATTAATTTTCTAAATAAAAGAACATTCTAGAATGAATCCCTACTAAATGACTTGGATTTTTTTTCCTCAATAGTAAGGGCCTCAGTTTACCTGGATAGATATTTAAATCCGTTATAGATGAGAGAGGGAGGGAGAGAGGGAAGGAAAGAGAGAGAGAGAGAGAGAGAGAGAGAGAGAGAGAGAGAGAGAGAGAGACAGAGAGAGAGAGAGACAGAGAGAGAGCAGCCAGAAAGCAATTTAATTGCCAAGGGTGCAATATTACGGGTGAAAAACAGTCATTTGATACCTTGGATTTCAGGATGGCTCAGCCTTTTCTGTTGAGATTACTAACCACATACCTCTCTTCTCAATTGGTTATTTTTCACTTGGATTTGTCCTCTACAGGGAATCTTGTATTATTTATCAGTCACATAAATCTGAAAACACCCAGCATCAGGCCTACTTAAATGTCAGAGACAACTATTGCTTGTGTTCCTCCTCTCAGCTTCTATCAGCAACATGCTCTTTTTATGTGTTTTTTTTTTTTTCCTACATCTTTGGTACGAATGGGAAGACATGCTCTTTCATCAGGGATTGGTTTTCATCTATTTCAGTTAAATTCCCATTTGTGCAGTTATATTTTATTTCGGAATTATGGAGGGGGAGTTTCAATGAAGTAGGCGGAGAGGTAGGGTGTTGGGAGGGGAGAGAGGAAAAAGGGGGTAGAAAAGGAAGAGAGGGAGGAAAGCTTTCCAAGCCCCACTCATTGGCATTTGTGCAGTATTTTTAGACAGCACCAAACTGATTTTTATTGAGCCTAAGGAATAATGGCAAGTAACAGGAATGTTTATGGAAATGTACCCCTTCCATAACTGCAATTCTTAACATCTCAATCTTCTAATTTTCCAGCACTTCCCTCCAGTACTTAGACACAACAGCTCTTCTACCTCACCTCCAATCCCTTGGCCCAGCCACCCTCGCACTCACTTTGCCTCCTTCAGAGTTTTATTTCCCTCTTTAACGGGTTGTCTTAGTCCAATTGGGTTGTTACAACTAAATACTTTATACTGAGTTACTTATAGACAACAGAAATGTATTGTTCACAATTCTGGAGGCTGAAAAGTCCAAGACAAAACAGTCAGTAGACCTGGCATCTGGTGAGGGCTTACTGTCTGCTTCAGACATGGCGTCTTCCTGCTGCATCACTACATAGTTGAAGGGGCCAATGAGCTCCCTCAGGCCTCTCATGTAACAGTACTGATCCCATTCATGAGGGCTCTGCCTTGTCTGTCTGTCTGTCTGTCTGTCTGTCTGTCTCTCTCTCTCTCTCTTTAAAATGGCACTAGGGCATTCTACCTCTGGCTACTCCCCCAGTCCTATTTAATTTTTTAAATTTTGAAACAGGGTCTTGCTAGGCCACTGCAAGTCTTGCTAAGTTTCTGAGGTTGGCCTTGAACCTGTGATCCTCCTGTTTCAACCTCCCAAGTAACTGGGATTATAGACATGCACCACAATGCTCAGATAGGTCTCACCTCTTAATAGCAACACACTGGGGATTAGGTATCAACATAAGAACTTTGGAGAGTCACATTCAGATCGTACTATAGCTCACTACTAAAATATTTTTTCATGCATCCTCAATTCCCTTACTCCTTTTTTCTTCCCCTGATCCCACTCTGGATTAATTACCACAAACCCCAAGTGGATTGTGCATTCAGCCAATCTTATAGCATTGCCTTGGTTAGTTCTTCCCTTTCCTCCCTCCTAGACTGCAATTTTATACTTTCTCCACTCCTAACTCTCAGCCTATAACCTAATTTCTTATTTCACTGAAAGGAAACAAGCAATCAGAAGAGAAAGTCCACATGTGTTTGCCACCAGAACTTATAACCTAGTCTGCATCTGTACCCACAAACCAGCTGGCTGTTGTTATAGTAAGTGAACTGTCCCTGACTTCTAAAGCAGAGTCCTTCCACTTGATACCTCAACCTCCAGTACACAAGGACAGCACTGCTGCAATTCTATATTCTCTTTCCTTTCCTTTTTCTTTTTTTGGGGTAGTTGGGTGCGTGGGTGGGGATTGGGGATTGAACTCAGGGGCATTGGACCTCCAATCTACACCCCTAGCCCTTTTTTAAAATTTTATTTACTTATTAGTTTGTAGTACTGGGAATTGAACCCTGGGGCATTCTACCTCTGAGTTGTACCCCCAGCCCTTTAAAAAAATTTTTTTTTGTGGTAATAGGGATTAAACCTAGGGACATTCTACCTCTGAGTTATACCCCCAACCCTATTTTATTTTTATTTTGAAACAGTGTCTTGCTAGGTTGATGAGAGTCTCACTACTTGCTGAGGCTGTCCTCCAACCTGGGATCTTCCTGTCTCAGCCTCCCAAGTACTGGGTTTACAGGCATGAGCCACCACACCCGGCTTAATTTTTGTTTTGAAACAGGGTTTTGCTAGGTTGTTGAGGGTGGTCTTGAACTTGAGGTCCTCCTGTCTCAGCCTCCCAAGTACTGGAATTATAGGCATGTATCACCACACTCAGCCCCTATTATTTTTTATTTTGAAACAGGGTCTCACTAGGTTGCTGAGGCTGGTCTTGAACCTGTGATCCTCCTGTCTCAGCCTCTCAAGTACTGGGATTACAGGCATGTGTCACCACCCCTTTTCTTTACTTGATTGTTTCCATCAGAATAAAAGATCTCATCTTTTAAAAATTTTTCAATATAGGTATTGATCATGAGCTTTATAAACACATATAGTGGGTGAGGGGACATGTTATGTGAATAGATACAAAACATGAAGCAGGCTCCCATCCCTTAATGAAATATAAATCATTTGTTCAAAGCCCAGATTAGCCAGACATGGTGGTACATGCCTGTAATCCCAGTCTTTAGGAGGCTGAGACAAGAGGATCCCGGGTTCAAGGACAGCCTCAGAAACTTAGAGAGATACTGTTTCCAAAATATATTATAATAGGGCTGGGGGTATAGCTCAGAAGTAGAATGTCCTTGAGTTCAATCCCCAGTAACACACACACACACACACACACACACACACACACACACACACACACACATCCAAATTAGTAACACAGTAAGAAGTAGGTTTTCTATGAAACAGGCTAAAGCTAACTTTGCTAATTGTTATATATTTAAAAAACTAAATAGACTATGATTCAAAGCATAAGTAGAAGCTATTACTAGGTTTCCATGGAAGAACTAATAAAATGAACATTGATGGACCACCAACTTTTAGTAAACTTAGGAAAGGATCTAACTTTAGTACAGAAAATGTTAAAATTAGAAGTGTAGCTTAGACTTTCCTACTCCCAAGAAAACACCAGAAAAATAATATACAAATTGATAAATGTGAAGCTTCTTTAGGCCATTAATCAAATAGATACATACTGCCTAGGCATACCGAATACTCCTGTTTCTTCAAATTCTTGAGTTGTATTTCTCAGCACTGATATAATCCATCGTCTGGGAGGATCCAGGGGGCAGGTGTCAAATTGGCTCTGTCAGTCCAGGTCACTAGGCTCACTAGGGCCTCACATCTCACTGCCAGAAGTTCTGATTCCATGATTCATGGAGGTGTCTGGCTGCCAGCCCTGCTGCTGATTACCTCTTGCTGGGCTTTCAGCCTCCCCCAGCCACCCCCTTCATCTGGGTTGTATTCTCTGTCCCTGTCACTGAATCCTGAAAGGACATGTCTCTTTGAGGCCTTAAGCATCTGAGCAGAAGAAATATATGGAATACCAGTTTCATGATGGCTGTTCTTATCAAGAAACAAGATCCCTGATTGCTGAAAAGACAACAAGCCATTGTTTTAGATTTCTCTGGTTTTCCAGAAGTCACAGGAAGTAGCACCCTCTGTGCTTAGCCGCCCAGGTCCATCTAATGTTCTCAGGACAGGAGACCTACATGCAGAAGCACATTTCATCCCAGGGACAATAATGCTTTCTGGGGATAAAGTCATTTTAGTGTCCACTGTATGCATCTTGGACACTCTGGTCTGGGACCCACAGTGGCTCTTCCACACTTACCTGGTTGCTGAAGCTCTGTGTTTGTATGCCAGGAGAGAACCAGCTTCTTGGTGCTGTGTACCTGGCCATGCTGGGGACAGGATGTCTCTTCAGTTATCTGTCTCTGCTGATGACTTTATCTCAAGAAATCAGTCTCCCTTGACCCCCAAATTACACTCTAGTTACCGGCCCATGCATGTGCTCCTATTATGGTAAAACTCTAAAAGAATCATCTGTCTTTGTTCTTATCTTCCATTTTTTTTCTCAAACCTATTCCAATCAGACTTTCCTTTCCCCATGCATTTTGTTAAATCTAGTGCTATTAGGTGCAGCTGGCACAGTTGATCACTTCCTCTTCCTTAGAGCACTTTTTTCTCTTGGTTTCTAAGTACTGTGTTTCCTGCTTTTCCTTCTCTAGTTCCTCCTCCTCTGATCTCTTTAACATTGCAATGACCCAGGGCTCCATTCTTGGGCTCTTTTTCCTCTGCCCATCTAACTTCCTTTGTGATTTCAGCCAGTCCCACCCATGAGACTGACAAACCAAATACAGAATACCCAGTTAAATTTGAATTTCAAATAAGCAGCAAAAGTTTTTTATTTGGTAAATTTGTATTTTCATTTGCTAAATCTTACCCATTCGGCCTTCTCCCATATTTCTGCCTCCCAAATTTCTATCTCTAGCCCCAATCTCTCTACTGAACTTTTTGCAGATGGGAGAACTAAATCTTATATTTAAATAGCCTCAACAGCTCCACTCATATTTCCAGTGTGCATGTCAGATTTACCATATCCAAAACAAATCTCGATTGTTTTCTTCTCCTGTCAAACTTACTCCTCTTCCAGCCCTCTCCACCTGAGGCAATGGCATCTCCATCCTCATACTCCCCCTTGATGCAGTTATCTTTGACCCTTCTTTTCTCTCTTGCTTCATGCCTAGTCCATTAGTAAACTCATGAGACAGCATATTTACAATATAATCAGGGTTCTCACTTTTGACACTTCCACTGCTACCATGCTCATCCTAGCCATTCTCTCCCTCAACTGGGCTACAGTAACCCTCTAATTATTCTCCCTGTCTCTATGCTTGCCCCCCCCCAATATACACTTCACAGAGGAATCCTTTAGAAATAGAAATCAGATGATTCCTCTGAACAAAAACATATAATCTCTTCTTACTCTGAGTGAAATGCAAAATCCTTGTGTTTTCATGGTGGCCTGTAACACTGTACCATCTGGCCCTTTGCCACCTCCTTCACCCTGTGGCCAACACTCCCCCAGCTGTTCCCACTGCTCCAGGCACACTGACTTCTTGGCTCCTCCTTTGGCTCCTCCTAGAACATGCCAAGAACCCCTAGTCTCCAGGATTTCATTATGTTCCCTCTGCTTGGGATCTGCATAACTTGTAGCCTTGCTCTGTTCAAGCCTCAGCTGAAATGTTATCTACAAAGAAAGGCCACCAACCATGCTGTTGAATACAGCTGCCTCCCTGCCTCCATCCTGCTGTGTTCCCTCAGCCTGCTTTACCTTTCTTCCTATGATTTGGCACTGCTTGACTTGTGCTTATTTATTGTCTGTTTCTACCCCTCCTGTAACTTGAACATAAACTCTATGAGATCAGGGCCTTGGTGTTTCACTTATGGATATCTGGGGACAAGGACAATCATAAGAAATGCCAGCAATCATAAGAAACTGAAATTAGAATCCGGACTGCCTGGATCCAGAGTCTGTGGCCCTTTCACCATACCACCCACCATATACCACACACCACACACCACACAACATGACCCATGTCTCAGGAGTGGCTGGTTGATGAAATAGACCGTTATTCAGTCTCTGACTTGAGATAGATTACAAAATCGAGGGTAGAGGTATAGAAGGGAGACAACAGCAAGAATTAAGGAGATAAATACTTGAAGGTAATGATGAGATGGGTGTTGTACCAGAAAGGAGGGCCTCGGATAGGGTGAAGGTGCTTTTTGCATGACACGTTCGGGACAACTTAGGCTGTCCTACAGATAGGAACACTGTGAAGAAAGAAACCAGAAAAAGCTACTTGCATCCTACTGTGTGGTTTTCTCTAGGCCCAAGGTACACAAGTTAGTGCTTATTTTCATGATTGCCGCAGAATTTCAGATAGGAACTCTTTAATGGACTGCAATCTGAGTTCAAAATGTTCACATTTTGTACCTTGCTAAAATCACTGTGGGTTATTGGATGTTCTGATTCTGAAAAGGAACCAGATGTTTTCACTGTCCTTTGCTTGAGAAAAGAACAAGTTAGTCTCAGGTCATTTCCAGTTAAATTTCATGACATTCTGAGTCTTTCTATCATTCGATAAGTTCCAGGATCACAGAACAGACAAGTGACCGTTCCTGTCACTCCGATTAAATGTAGGTTCTGTGATTAGCATATTACTAGTCAAGAGCTTGGACTTTGAGACCAGGCAGGCAGTCATGTGTACCTCTAACATTTCCCATACCAGTTTGGGATCAAAGGGTCAAATATAAGTGATTTAAAGTTAAGGACCAGAAGGGAAGCTTGATGCTTCTAAGTGGATATAACAATAATGTCATCATCACCATCATCCTCACCTTCCTTCATCAACACCAATAAGCATTTATTTGTATGGTGCTTCACAGTTGACAAATCATGACTCATGATATTGAGTTTGCTTTTTAAATATTTTATATTAAAGGCTAATAATAAATCTTTGAAAGTTGAACTTGTTCCTTTGTTTTAAAACTGTGTGACCATTTAAAGTCACCAATTCTTACTTGTCTAAAATACTTAAGCTTACTTATCTAAAATAATTAACATTACAATGAGGTTATAGTTAGACAATCAAGATAATGGATTTTGAATATTAAAACAAATAAACATCACTACCAGGCTTTGTAAGTCCAATATAGGGGAGGGCAATTTTCAGTATATAGTCTTTTACATTAATGTTATTGTGTATCCAAAAATTTATCTTGAAAGCACCTAGAGATGACTGCAATAATAAATAAGGATATCAGGAACTGAGTAATAAAGTTGCTGCCAGTTTGGACTGAAAAATTTCCTAGTAAATCTCAACTGGGATTGAGAATCTGATGGCTATATAACTGATTTTCTGTTCTTGCTTAAGACATATGTCTTCCTATATCATTTCTTCATTTGAGATGCTGGGCAAATAACTTAACCTCTCTGTGTCTCATTTGCAAACTGACACTCTCTGGCCTGATGTCTCCAAGAAGGTCACTTCTCAAGCCAATTGTCAGGGTACTTCCGAAGAGCAGTGCTACACAAATGTCAAGACCAGTGACAGTGGTACAGGGTGGAAGGAAAGGCCAGCTGCCTCCTTTACTTAACACAGCCCTGTGCAGTCTGACCTCCAGGAAAGTCATTTTGTTTGTGGATATCTGAGCATACCTTCATCCATTTAAAGTCTCATCAAATACAGATTTTAATAATTTTTCAAGTCAGGTTTTTATTTTTATTGCAAAATCTTCAAACACTTATAGCTGCCAAGTCAGAATATTCAAATATATAAGGCAAAGGCCTTTATTTTCTGCACAAACTTTTTTCCTTCCATATCCGAGTTTAGATGTATAGATGGAAACACAGAATTTTCCTTGTCATTAACCAACTTTAAAGGCAACTTCAGTTTAATAGGCTGTAGCTGAGTGCTCCCAGCCCAGGCAGCCTGTCTCTGCTTGAGCGCAGGCAAGAGTAATTCACTCTCAGTGGGAAGCAGAAAGGGCATGTACTATTTTCCTAAGAAACCAAAGTAAAAAGCTGTGTGTCTGACAGGCAGTGACATTCCCCCTCCCTGCCTAGTGGCAGCTTCATCTTAAGTCTGTTGAGAACATTGCTCAACTGTTGTCATTGAAGTGTGTGGTTTTATTTCTGGGAGGGATTACTCCCTGGAACAGTCGTCCTGCTGTGACTGCCCTCCCACTAAGATTTCATCCTAATTTTTCATTTGAGTATTATTTCCAAGAAGAAGGTCTGAACTCAATTAGGAAGCACAAGGCTAATTGTAGCCAAGTCCTCAATATTATTAAATACTTCAATGGAGAGAACTCAGTTCTCACTTGAGAGCTTAATTGGGATGTATGATTTTTGGTTCTTTCAAATTTGGTGACATTTGGTTTTGTTCTCTGAAAAATACTGTGAAACTGTACTATAGAGAAACACTCCATTTCTGAAATGCTTTCTCTGGCAAAGGCATCACAGCGTTTGGCAATGTTCAAAACTACCTCCTATTTTTCTGTCCTTATTGGAAAATACATCTGGGCTCATGACCTTGAGCCTATAAAAGTCATCGTGGATTGTCTCTTCAAGTTCTTTTTGGTTGAAATGTGCATCCATTGTTCCTTTCTGTTTGGCACTTGGCCTTGGAGACCACGTGGAGAAAGATCTTTTATTGCATAAAACTTAATTCAGTGCCTGCTATGAGTCTGCATCCAGCCCCAGCCTTCATAGCACTCTGTTTCTGAAGGAAATGCAGCAGGAAGTGTGGCTGCCAGTCATGGTGTTGTCCTTCATCATGACATTTTCTTTTCTGCCTATCATCTCAATCAGGGCAAACTCCCTCTTTTTATCTGGCATTAAAAAAGTAGGCAAAACAAAATCAGACTTTTCTTCTTCCAATTCTTGGAATACCTCTTACACTAGTCTTTGGGTGCAGAGCTCCTTATTCCCCTGTAGTTCAGTGAGAGAAAGCGTTAGATAAAAAAAAAACAAAAAACAAACAAACAAAAAAACCCCAAAAACATATGTGAAACGACTGGCACTTACCCGCTCCTGAGGTCCTTTTTGTCTTTTCTTTCATTTATATCACAGTGGTTCGTCACTTCTGAATGTGCGCCTACAGAATAGAGATGGCATCTAATTATACATTGTGTACTATCATTGCTGGCATTCAATATGTTACCTTTTAGAAAGAGTAAGAACTGGGAATCTATTTTTGGTGCTAGCTAGAGTCTCCCTAAGAAATGAAGGAAGAAGGAGGCAGGGATTTTTCTTGAATCTCAAAGGGCCACAAAGTTTCATTTATCCTTACACACGCACACCCCATGGATATTATTTGATTGACACCAACAAGAAGGGGTGAGGTCTGCATCCACCTGTGCAGACTCTCCTGGGTGTGGGCAGAGTACACGACTCCCAGCAGACTGCAAGGAGTTCCAGCTTTGACGAATGGTCCTTTGATGAGGCCTTTGAACTTGCTCAACTGTTAGGGATTTGTTTTTAGACACGTGCCAATAAGCACACTCAGCAGAAAGAGGCTTCTGTCTTCATCTTCCTTCCACCTGGGGAAGCCATCAGCCATGCCCTTTCATCTCTTGCATGAAAACCAGATTGTGTCTCTGGCCTGAGCTCGATTAATTGGTATTAGGACTCTAAACTTGCTCACTTTTTGTTTTTGTTACTTAAACGCAGCAGCTATTGCTGAACTTTTGATGAAGTCAAATGAAAAGAGACCCAAGTTCAGTCGCTCTTTAGAGGGCTCTGGTGCCTGGGGAGGTGTGAAAGGGGAGAAGTGGGCAGGATTTCTTACAAAACCTGGCTCTTATTTCTACCCACTTCTGTGCTTCTCCTGGGTTAACAAATTTCATGCTGAGCACAATTGAAATGTGGTGGGTGACATGCACAACTAGGACAAGGACTGCCAGGCTGTGGATGGCACAGGCAGGAAAAGAGAAGTGATTAACTGTAGAGAGGCGAAAAAGTGTTTATTTCAAGGTTCACCAATGAAAGGCATAACTGAATAGAAATGTGTCTGGGTTAAATTGAAAAGAAAAAAAAGCAAAGATTTTGTTTTTTGGGGCATAGTTATAAACCTCTTACTCAAAATGACTTTTTTTTAAAAAAAAATCTTACTCATGCTGCTAAATGATAGGACTCAGTGATGAGGGAGGTATTTAGTTAACAGGACACTTCTTGGAAATGGAGCACACCAGGTCATACATCGTCAAATTGATTTTTTTTTAACAGTACATTAGTGAAGTTTTAGAAATAGATGTTAGAAGAAAGGTAACATTTTAGCAGCCCAGTGCACTTGATGACTACCTGAGCAATACAGAGAATTCACACCAAAGATATGGAGAGGAAGGAGAGATTACTGTGCTGGTTAGGGAAGGATTTGGGAAGAGATGATAGTAATAGCTATCAGATGCTTATGCAGGCATTTCTTTCTATATAAACAATTCCATAGGCTTCTTGAAAGGGAAGCATGATTATCTTCATTTTATAAATAGCAAAATAGAGCATGAGTTTTTTTGGGGAATTAAACCCAGGAGCATTCTACCTCTGAGCTACACCCCCAGCCCTTTATTTATTTATTTTTGTTTTGAAAAAGGGTCTTGCTAGATTGCTGAGTTTCGCTAAGTTGCTGAGGCTGGTCACAAACCTGTGATCGTCCCGACTAGCCTCTCAAGTCCTGCAATTACAAATATGCACCACCACACCCGGCTCAGAGAGTAATTTGTCCTAGGCTTTCCCATTCTCACTGGCAGAGCTGGGATTTGAACTGAGGTAATCTATCTTTTCCTCTATGCTACTTGTT